>JAIUZE010023611.1:0-31959 GCA_022085475.1 Heliosperma pusillum | reverse complement strand
GTAGACGTATTGGTCTTTCATGTTTGATGATTCTATGAATCTTAGAAGGTGAGATGCAAGCCGGCTATGGTTGATAGAGTTTGGATTACCGGTTGTTAACTGATTCACATGATAGCTTGCATGAGTAGCTTAGCCTTCATATGCTAGGTTATGTGTTAGTTATTTGTTTCATAACATGAAAAGCATATCGTATATGTTAAGGTTTTGTATTTACCATATACATCTCTTTTATGTTATTCATGTTTTATTAAACTCGACATTTCGTGGCTGGGAGAACTCGGAGTTACTCCCCACTGACTGTGGCTTCCGTGTTTATATTTAATGCGGTTGGCAGGTTTGTGATGCATACATGGGTACATTGACGAGCTAGCAAGCGAATTATTTACCTTGGACCTATATTCGGTTCTTAGGATTGTATATATTATACACTTTTTTCTTTCCGCAAATTTGAGGGTGTTACACATGTGCACCGGTTTTGTGTAGACAAAATCACTAGTGATTTTACTCTACCAATTCCACACTCCACCAAGTGATTATGACATGTTATGACACATGATCATTATCATTTTCTTACCTACACTCAAGTCATTTGCATGAGAATATAATAAGCAAAATAATCACCAATTTGGTGATACCATGACCGGCCAAGTGCCCTTATATAGTGCACTTGGTTGTTCATTTCTTTTTGCTCATTCATTTCACTTGTTTTAGATATCTCTCTAAAATCCTCAATTTCTCTTTAAACTCTCATAAACACTAATATTCATGTCTTATTACAAGTGTATTAATACAATAATATTAGTAATATAATGTCTTACTTATTATCTAGTTAATAATCAGTTAAGATTATTTGGGTTTAATCTTGGGTGCAACAAGAAGGAGACCTTCTATATTGGAGGTTGTTTTATGGAGGACCATCCATTAATTTCATGCTCAAGAACAATAAGAAGAAGTTCTTATTGTGCCCATATTGAACCGAAAATTCCCAATGTAAGGATATTTTCGTCTTATCTTTTCTTTTATGCTTTTATATTTGCGTGCATGATAACTAGATCCTAAATCATTAAGTTAATATAATTTAATGAACTAATTAGAATAGTCTAATTAGAGGTCTAGGACTTTCATGAGGTATCAGAGCTCAATTGCTACATGCATGTCGATTTTAAGCATTAAAATCGAGTTATACGATAACTTGGGTAAAATTGAAAATTTGTGTTAAAAATTGATTTTCACAAAATTTTTTATTTGCATGCATACCTACTGACCTCAAAATAGTTGTGGTCAAATTTGGTAATTTAGAGATTGATTTGTTATTTATTTTGATTTATGGCCTTTAAATCATGTTAATATGCATGTTTTATGTTAAAAGTTAACTAAAAATAGTTGCATGTTGATTCTGGCTATGAGATTTTTATATGATATCACATGCATGTTGTACATACTTTATGTAAAATTAAGAGACTTTTAATTATGTTTTGCATGATTATTGATTTTTATGAGATAAAAGTCAATATAGTGAGATTATTATGATCATAAAATTGAAACGTCGTTTTCTGGTCTTTTAAATTTTTGGTACATTTTATAATCTGATTTATATTATCTTGGTGAAATTTTATAATTTGCATCACTATTTTACTATATTTAATGGTTTTTATTTGATACAACCGTTGAATACTATTTTATTTGTTCATAAAATTTATTCAAAATTTTTTGGGAAACTTTTTCTGGTTTTTAGAGTTCCTGGAAATGCTCCAGAATGTAAAAAAATTTTGTTTTCAAATTTTTATGATTTTTATATTTTATTTTGGGTTTATTTCATAAATGTTATGATTAAACCTCTATATTTAGCAAATACGATCAATTCGAACTAATTAAATACAAACAAAGTTAGTGAGGACTAATTTTGATAATTAGTTTGAGCTTAAATACGATTTAAGTGTTGTTTATTGATTTTTAATGGTTAAAAATCGATAAAATCCATAAAACCGAGCTAGAATGAGCATGATAAGTATTAAGGGCGATTTTGGTATGATTTTACAGCATTTTATTTATATTTTTATGTGATGCGTGCATTTTATATAGACCTTTTAGGCCATTTTAGCACGCATTTCCATGCTTATTTAGTAGTGTTTTACTACAAATGTCCCCCGAATAGTCTACTTTGGTTTGTTTTGTAATATTTGCAGATATGGACCAGAATGACGGAAAACTAGCTATTTTGTAGCTCCTCAAGCATGCATAAGTGAGTCGGAAAGGAATCTTGGTGTCTCGGAATGCATGAAGTCGTGTTGGAGGAATGGAAGAACGAAATCCATGAGCAAAACGTTCGTTCGAGGTGTAAAAGCCTTCGATCGACTACTCTATTAATTAGAAGACCTCGATCGAGCGTTGGTCTGCTCGATCGAGCTGCTGGCTTTGGACGTTTACTCGATCGAGCACTATGGTTACTCGATCGACTGTTCCTGTCTCACATATTCTTCGATCGAGTACTTTGGGCAGCATATTCTGCTCGATCAAGAGGTTACATGCTAATGGGCTTCGCGAGATAGTGTGTTGAGCAATGAACGCCTCGTAATTTGGGATTTGCATTTTTTACTCAAGGTTGGAAAAACGAGAGGAGGGGACATAACTTCTGACCCTAGACTTTATCTTTTATTTTATTTCTGGATCGGAATTTGAGGACTTCTTCTGACTTTCTTCCTCTTTCAAATTCGGGTATTATTGTTCTTGAACTCAATTAGTTATTTCTCTATGGTTTTTTGTTTCTTATTTATTATTGTTGTTGTTCTTCTTTCTATTATGCGTAGCTAATTCCTTTGCTAGGATTTAGGGGAACTGTGGCTTAGGTAAGATGAATTGATTAGTAGTCTTTAAATTAGGTTTGGATGCAATCATCGCATTTAATAGCTTTTAATTGTTTGAGTCGACGCATTTAATTGACTGACTTGATACCCCCTTGACCTAGATCGAGAGATTGGAAAAGGAAAGATCAGTGATGAACATTGGGATTATGCTAATGAGGGCGAGAGCTAAGTTAGTATATCTTAGGGCGAATAGCGGACCGAAAGGACCTTTTCACTACCCACAGACCTGTTTAGACTTTACTTTGATTTTCATCCTGACCCTAGATGCCATGGGGAACCGACGATCCTAGTTCTTCTCCTATCTGTTATTTCACTCTTTATTTCTCTTCCCCTTTTCTCTTGTAGTGTTAGGAAATCAATTAAACAAAACCCCCAATTCCGATACTTTGACAGACTTAGCAAGTTATAGGATTCCCTCTCTCTATGGATTCGACACCCGACTGCCTCTACTGCATTTTGTTGACACCGTTAGGTTTTATCTTTGATAGGGTTGCGACAGCCGTATCAAATTTTGGCGCCGTTGCCGGGGAGACGGTGTAATTTTTGTAGCTTTATTTAGTTTCTCTCTGGTCTCAAGGAATTTATTCCTTGAGGGTGTTCTCATATTTGAGTTAGTGCTTAGTATTTGCAGGTATAATTCCTAAAATAGGACCATTTGAAACTGCTGTTGCTGTAAATTTTCTGCAGGATGCCTAAGATTGCGAGTCATTCTGAGCCCAGTGCTGAGACTCTACCTAGGGGAACTACTCTCCCTCTTGCTGATGAGGGTACCTTCACAATACATCCGTCTTACTACAGTTTAGTGGAGCGGAATTTATTCGGGGGTATGGTAGATGAAGACCCAGCTAGGCATGTAGAGGTATTTACGGACTATTATTCCGCCATTCCTGTAGTTGCTGGCGTGACGCAAGACAAGGTACAGGAATTCCTTTTTCCTTTTTCCTTGACTGATGATGCTAAGGATTGGTTTAGAGACTTAGATAGGAAGGCTGCTGGGGTTAAATATTGGAGTTCGTTAGCTCTAGCCTTCTATAGACGGTACTTTCCTCCTCAGCGAACCAATGTGCTGCGCAGCCAGATCACGAATTTTACTCAATCTACTACTGAAGATTTGAGTGTAGCATGGGCCAGGTTCAAGAAGCTAGTTCGCTCAGTTCCGCATCACGGGTTTGAGCAATGGTTTTTGTGCAACCAATTTTACAATGGGTTGCTTTACGAGCAATGAATGGTTCTAGATGCTGCTGCACGAGGGAGATTTCAGGCTAATGTGGAGGATGATGAAGGGTGGCAACTCATTGAAAATATGGCCATCCATTTTGCTAGCTACGGTAATCCTAGAGCGGAAAGAAGGAGAGACACTGTTGTTGAAGAAGTTCATGTGGTAGATACGGGGAATTTAGGTGAAATACACCAAGTTCAAGCTATTGAGATGGTTTGTGGTAGATGTGGTGATGAAGGACACGACCCTATTACTTGTTTGGCTGATTCAGCAAGGGTTCTTGCTTATAGGAAATTCAAGCAAGGGGGTTCTTTTTTCCGAGTTATATGCCGAGTTAACTGCTGCAAAATCTCAACCACCCATAGATGAAGGCAAGGTACTTATTACCCAAGCCGAATATGAAGATCTCAAGGCCACTATCAATGCGCAAAAGCTTGAGCAACAATCTAGTGCGGATACCCTCCGGAAACTGCTCGACAGATGTAATTCACTTCTCCCAAACAATGACCCAGTCAATGCCATAAATCTGAGAAGTGGTCGTGCTTATGACGGTCCTGTACACGTCCCTGAAAGCACACATACCGAGGTCGATGATGTCTTGGACGAATTAATTGAAGATGTGCAGAGAAGTGATCGATCGACTGAGAACAACGATCGATCGAAGCGTTTTGCTAAGGAAACTACTCGATCGAGTAAACCCACCTCTCGATCGAGTAGTCCTTGCTGAAGAAAGTCCTCGATCGAGTAGTATACCTACTCGATCGAGTAACCTGGTCATAGGAGATCCTCGATCGAGTAGCCCTTCCACTCGATCGAAGGGAAATGAGGAAGGAATCACTCGATCGAGTGAACTGAAGTCTCGATCGAGTGAATGTCAGACATCAGGCACGCAAATTGAGGTTGTGTGTGATAAAGTACCCTCCCCTGCTGCGAAGGTACCGAGTAAAGAGAAAATTAGGGACCCGCTTCCGGTGGTCAGAGTCCCATACCCAGGTCGTCTGCGCGATTCAAAGACGGAGAAACAGTTCAGCAAATTTGTAGACATGGTTAAAAACATTCAGGTAACTGTACCTTTTGCCGAACTAATCACTCAAGTACCACCTTACGCCAAATTTATGAAAGACATTGTTACGCGTAAGAACACACTTGAAGATTTCGCTATTGTCGCTTTTATGGAAGAGTCTAGTAGTTTAATTCTGAATAAGTCTCCCCCTAAATTAAAGGATCCGGGTAGTTTCTCTATTACTTGTGTTATAGGAGATGTCGTGGTAGATAAGGCACTATGTGATCTTGGAGCTAGTGTAAGTGTCATGCCTTGTTCTATCTGTCGTAAGCTTAACATGGGTCGTCTGAAAACGACCAATATCACCCTTCAGATGGCTGATAGATCTGTTAGGAGGCCCTTAGGTGTCCCAGAAGACGTGCTCGTTGATGCGTGTATTTTATATAGACTTTCTAGTTCATTTATTGCACGCATTTATATGTCATTTAGGTGATATTATGTCACCATATGCCCCTATTTGGCTACTTTGTACTTTCATTACTATTTTGTAGGTACAAGCTGCGTAGTAGCGAAAACCGAGCCGAAACAGTCCACTTTGCATGCATTTAGGAGAATGGAAGGAACGAAACAGAAGCTCTTGCATGGGAAAGCGTGAAACCGCTCGCAATCAAGTCCAAAGCCATGTCCAACACTGCACGATAGGCCAAAAGACCTCGATCGATTATATATTTGGTCGATCGAGGAGAGTTGAAGGAAGAAAGACCTCGATCGAGCTGTCCTGTGCTCGATCGAGTAGGAGCTGCTGAAGAAGTTACTCGATCGAGTAGAATTGTTACTCGATCGAGTGATTTCCTCCAATAAAGTCCTCGATCGAGTGATTATTTCCCTCGATCGAGTAGATTCTATCATGGGCCTTAAGTCCATAGCTTAATTAGGGTTAAGAGTCGTGCTTTGCATTATATAAACTCTTATTCGTCGTCATTAGCATTATTCAGATTCGGAGTCATTAGGATTCTGAACCCTTAGGGTTCGGAATTATTAGCTCTGATCTTCCTTTAGTTTCTAAACTTTATCTTTGGTTTGCATTCGGGTTTATCGACGTAGGATTTGTTCTTTACGCCGGATTTGCTAAGATTGTAAACTCCTTTCTTCTTTTCTCTCTTTACTTCTTAACCTTTGTTTCAATTATTGTTTTCTTCTCTTAATTACTGCTTTGTTATTATTCATGCTTGTCAATTACGGTTTTATTCTGTCTTATGTCATATGTTCAATCGTTTTAGTTAGCATCGTTTATAACATGAGTAGCTAATTCTCTTGTATGTTGGGATGAGGGAAACTGTAGTAGAGGCATGTTAGGATGGATTAGTTTAGCTAGTCGTGAGAATCGATCTTTGCAATTTAATTGAAGTTTAGTCGAATGAGTGCACGCAGGAGACTAGGCTAGGTAGTTAACCCCGACCTGGATCGAGAGATTGGAAGGGAAGGCTTGCTTAGAATTGATAGGTGACTCCTAAGAGGACGAGAGTTAATTAGAAAAATCCCTAGGGCGGTTTGAGACCGAGAGGAGAAAACCATTGCTCTTCTCATTAATAAGATTGACTGACTTAGTTGACCCGTAGATGCCGATATTGCAGTGGACCGAATCCTAGCATATTTCTCTCTTATCTGATTTATTCTATATCTATTTCTATCTTTTACTTCTCTTCCTTTAATCTTATTTAGCTTAGATAAAACCTTTTCAAAACCCCCAGATTGTTACTGACAGATTTAAATTACAGTTAGTTAGTTTCCTCCCTGTGGAGATCGACCCTACTTCCGCTATCTTCTTAGTTAGTAGACTTAGGTTTTATTTTTGGTGTATAACGACACGCATCAAATTTTGGCGCCGTTGCCGGGGAGGCAATTTAATTTTCTGTTATTTATTTCTGTCTCGTCTTAAGGAATTTCTAATTCCTTAAGACTGTTCTTATCTTTCTCTCTATAGTTGTGTATGCGCACGTAGAGAGGGATAGATAAGACTCTTAAGGAGGAAGACTTGAGTACTCCTGACTCCGTCTTCGACAGTTTTATTTTCATGGAAGATTCGACTGTTGAGACTACCGTGACAGCGAAGATGCCTAACATTGCTAATCACTCTGAGCCTGCCGCTGCACGTATACCCCAGGGATTGTGGAAAAAGAAGTCAAATATTACCACAGCTGAGGGTACTTCCGTAAGTCAAAGGCCTGACGGTGGCCTTGTCACGGAACTATTTTGTTACTAGCCGGGTTTGCAACCCCGAGCAACTTGTAAAAACAATCTTTTGCGTTTTCAGGAAAGTGTAGCGGAAATCAATCGCCACAAGGCGAAGGAAAAAGACCTCGATCGAGTGGCATGTAATTCGATCGAGGGGAATTCAAAACAAACGAGTAATCTGAGGGTCATCACAAGAAGACCACTCGATCGAGTAAACCAGAACTACTCGATCGAGCAGTCCTGTCTGACAAAAGTCCTCGATCGAGTATGAATTCAACTCGATCGAGCAAACTAACTTTTATAGGAGAAGTCTTCGATCCCCTTTCCATTTACTCGATCCCAATTCCCCTTTTGTTCTTCATCTTTCGATTTTTTCTGCATAATCTTACCTGCAATTTGTGTTAGTATCCAAATTAATTGTGGACAGAGGCAACTGATGCGAGACGGTGATGTTAGCTCCCCAGTTTGATGCTGGTTTGGGGAAGCTTTGTCTTGTGAGTTTTTCTGTTCCTTTCGTTTTTTTCATTCTTTATTTATATTTCATTCATTAGGAACATGAATTAGGTTGTTTTTTCCCTTTCCCTTGTATGCTTTTGTGCTATAGCCAATGAGGACATTGTCTGTTTTGGTTTGGGGAAGTGTTTTACATCCTTTTGCGTCTGCATTTGCATTTGTATTGCATTCACGTTTACAATTCATGCTAATTAGAAAAAATTTGAAAAAATCAAAAATATCACGTTTATTTTTGCATTTAGTTGAGTCGGATTGGAGTCTTGTTCATGATGAAATTGCACTACAAGTTTATTTTTTGCTATTTTTTGCACCTTTCTTGAGTTATTTAGTAAAATCGAAATAGTGAACTATTGAATTTTGTCTTGGAATTTAAATTTGATTATTAGACTTGACTCAACTTTTTGGCAAACTACTTATATATTCTGAGTATTAGAGCCTATAACTGGTGACATCCATGACCAGTTCATCTAGGAATGAGAGTAGTTACTCCCCACACCTCGTGTCATTTGCTTGTATATGAATTTTGATTTCTTATTGCCTACACGCATTGGGTTTGTGGTCGGTATTACGTGTTTTGAGAATATTTGCATCTCCCTTTTCCTCATTTTACCCCATTAACTCCACATAAAGCCATGTCTGCCTGTTGCCCTTAACTACATCCCAAACTGAGCCTACCCTTGCCGAGCTAGTTTGTAGTCGAGGTATATTTTACCGTTGTGTCAGTTTTGGCTCGTTATCGTTGATTGGAGTGGGTATTTGCGAGAAAAAGAAGAGAAGTGTTGATAGTGCCTCGATCGAGCAGTTTGTTTAGCTCGATTGTGTGTTTTTGTGCCTCGATCGAGTGACTCTTTCTACTCGATCGAGTGGTTTTCCTCAGACAGCCAAGAAAGAAAAAGAAAAGAAAAAGAAAAAGAAAAGAAAAGAAAAGAAGGAAAAATGAAAAATATGAAGGAAAAAATAATTGGCTGAAGTTTTTATTGTTTACACCTCCTGCGCTTATCATTATTTTGTCGAGGTGTTTTTTGGGATTCGTGATGTATATTCCTATATATGTTAAGGCATCGAGCTTAAGTTTTGATTGTTGGAAGATGGAACGAGTTCTATTGCGGTCTTGTTAGGAACTAGCTTGGCTATTTACCCTCACATTTCCATTAATTATTTTGCCCCTTCTTACCAATTAGCCTCACATATCCATATTTTTGCAAATGTTTGGCACGTGATTGTCCTTGAACGGTGGTTATGCGTGTGTACGGTGCTTGAATCACCTTTCATATAAGTTAGCAATGCATGTTGTGTCGGTCGTAGTCTAGGTGAGTGACTATATTTTCTTCTTTCTTACACATATTTACTTATCATTTGCTTGATGAGAGAAGAGTGACCCGTGAGAGTCCGAATTTGGTTGAGTCTTGCAAGGTCGAAAGTCTAATTTATTTCCAAGATTGTACAAATTCGTTCACTTTCGTATTAAGCTTTGTAGCGATTGAATGAGTGCATTGAACTGTTTAACATTGACTTGTTGCTAGCTCTGAGACTTACTCCATTCCCCTAGGTTTATTTTGTTCCATATAGCTGCATTTAGTTTGCTTGAGGACAAGCAAAGGTTTAGTTTGGGGAAGTTTGATGCGTGTATTTTATATAGACTTTCTAGTTCATTTATTGCACGCATTTATATGTCATTTAGGTGATATTATGTCACCATATGCCCCTATTTGGCTACTTTGTACTTTCATTACTATTTTGTAGGTACAAGCTGCGTAGTAGCGAAAACCGAGCCGAAACAGTCCACTTTGCATGCATTTAGGAGAATGGAAGGAACGGAACAGAAGCTCTTGCATGGGAAAGCGTGAAACCGCTCGCAATCAAGTCCAAAGCCATGTCCAACACTGCACGATAGGCCAAAAGACCTCGATCGATTATATATTTGGTCGATCGAGGAGAGTTAAAGGAAGAAAGACCTCGATCGAGCTGTCCTGTGCTCGATCGAGCTGTCCTGTGCTCGATCGAGTAGGAGCTGCTGAAGAAGTTACTCGATCGAGTAGAATTGTTACTCGATCGAGTGATTTCCTCCAATAAAGTCCTCGATCGAGTGATTATTTCCCTCGATCGAGTAGATTCTATCATGGGCCTTAAGTCCATAGCTTAATTAGGGTTAAGAGTCGTGCTTTGCATTATATAAACTCTTATTCGTCGTCATTAGCATTATTCAGATTCGGAGTCATTAGGATTCTGAACCCTTAGGGTTCGGAATTATTAGCTCTGATCTTCCTTTAGTTTCTAAACTTTATCTTTGGTTTGCATTCGGATTTATCGACGTAGGATTTGTTCTTTACGCCGGATTTGCTAAGATTGTAAACTCCTTTCTTCTTTTCTCTCTTTACTTCTTAACCTTTGTTTCAATTATTGTTTTACTTCTCTTGAATACTGCTTTGTTATTATTCATGCTTGTCAATTACGGTTTTATTATGTCTTATGTCATATGTTCAATCGTTTTAGTTAGCATCGTTTATAACATGTCTAGCTAATTCTCTTGTATGTTGGGATGAGGGAAACTGTAGTAGAGGCATGTTAGGATAGATTATTTTAGTTAGTCATGAGAATCAGTCTATGCAATTTAATTGAGGTTTAGTCGAATGAGTGCACGCAGGAGACTAGGCTAGGTAGTTAACCCCGACCTGGATCGAGAGATTGGAAGGGAAGGCTTGCTTAGAATTGATAGGTGACTCCTAAGAGGACGAGAGTTAATTAGGAAAATCTCTAGGGTGGTTTGAGACCGAGAGGAGAAAACCGTTGCTCTTCTCATTAATAAGATTGACTGACTTAGTTGACCCGTAGATGCCGATATTGCAGTGGACCGAATCCTAGCATATTTCTCTCTTATCTGATTTATTCTATATCTATTTCTATCTTTTACTTCTCTTCCTTTAATCTTATTTAGCTTAGATAAAACCTTTTCAAAACCCCCAGATTGTTACTGACAGATTTAAATTACAGTTAGTTAGTTTCCTCCCTGCGGAGATCGACCCTACTTCCGCTATCTTCTTAGTTAGTAGACTTAGGTTTTATTTTTGGTGTATAACGACACGCATCACCCGTTAAAGTTGGCAAGTTTTTTATCCTTGTTGACTTCATAGTCTTAGACATTGCTGATGATACCCGTACCCAAATTATTTTGGGTAGGCCAATTTTGTGCACTGTTGGAGCCATTATAGATGTTAAACTCGAGCGTATAACTCTAGCTGTAGGGGATGATATTGTTTCGTTCAGTTTACTTGACACTTTATCTAGACCAATGATAGAGGATACTTGCTTTTCTGTTGATATCATTGATGAGTTCACTTATGAGTTCTGGCCGGATTCCTTGATAAAGGATCCGTTGGAGTCTTTGACTTTGTTAGATGAGTGTGCAGATTATTCTGATGACGATGACGCTGTGCTGAAATTGCTTGGAGCTACCGCAGATGAGGTAGAATTGAATGACGCAGAGGAAGAACAGCTGGGACACTTGGGTCATGCCTTGTGTTCCGTCGAGGTAAAGGTTCCCGAGCGTAAGCCTCTTCCAACTCACCTTAAATATGCTTTTCTTGATGATACTAAGCAATTTCCAGTTATTGTTAGTTCCAAACTGAATGAGGAACAGCTAACCGCTTTGTTGGCTGTACTCAAGAGGAACAGGAAAGCAATGGGCTATTCACTGGATGACATCATGGCCATCAGCCCTGATGTCTGTATGCAGAGGATTGAGCTGGAAGAAGGTCACAAACCTTGCAGACAGGGTCAGCGGAAGCTGAACCCGAAGATGGAGGAGGTTGGGATAACCGAGGTGATGAAACTACTCGATGCAGGTATTATTTATTCAGTTGGTCACTCCAAATGGGTAAGCCCAGTTCAGGTCGTACCCAAGAAAGGAGGTACTACAGTTGTTAAAAATGAAAAAAATGAATTGATACTTACTCGACTAGTAACTGGGTGGCGGATGTGTATAGACTATAGGCAGTTAAATGCCGCCACCAAGAAATATCATTTCCCCCTTCCTTTCATTGATCAGATGATAGAAAGGTTAGCTTCTCATGAGTTTTTCTGTTATCTGGACGGGTACTCAGGGTTCTTTCAGATCCCTATTCATCCAGATGATCGGGAAAAGACTACTTTTACTTGTCCTAAGGGTGTTTTTGCTTATCGTAGAATGCCTTTTGGTTTGTGTAATGCCCCTGCTACCTTTCAGAGGTGCATGATGGGGATATTTTCTGAGTATATAGAGTCTATCATGGAAGTCTTTATGGATGACTTCAGTGTCTATGGGAATGATTTTGATAAATGTTTAGCTAACCTTGATAAAGTTTTGCAGCGTTGTATCGAGGTTAACCTGGTGCTAAACTGGGAAAAGTGCCATTTCATGGTCAATGAGGGAGTAGTCCTTGGGCACTTGGTTTCGAATAGGGGTATTGAGGTAGACAGAGCAAAGGTGCAAGTGATTCGGCAATTACCCCCTCCTATTAACATTAAGGGGGTGAGGAGTTTCCTTGGTCACGCCGGTTTTTATCGCCGGTTCATCAAGGACTTCTCTAAAATTACTAAACCACTTACACAGTTGCTATTAAAAGATGCTCCTTTTGATTTTACTGATGATTGTCTTTCTGCTTTTAACACTTTGAAACAGGCTTTGGTCTCTGCACCCATCATTCAGCCTCCTTATTGGACGCTGCCGTTTGAGATTATGTGCGATGCAAGCGATTACGCACTAGGAGCGGTGCTCGGCCAGCGGAAAGACAAAGCTTTAAACGCTATTTACTATGCAAGCCGAACTATGGATGAGGCTCAAGTGAAATATGCTACCACTGAGAAGGAGCTTTTAGCTGTAGTTTATGCGCTTGATAAATTTAGATCATACCTATTGGGATCTAAAGTTATTGTTTTTACAGATCATGCAGCGCTAAAACACCTTCTGAATAAGAAGGAAGCTAAACCCAGATTGCTGAGGTGGATACTCCTCCTCCAGAAATTTGATCTGGAAATCAGGGACAAGAAAGGCGCTGAGAATGTTGTAGCGGATCATCTTTCGCGTTTGGCGAGACAAGAGGGGGAGGATTCTCTTCCCATTAATGATTCGTTTGCTGATGATACTTTATGCACTGTTTATTCTATAAAACCTAAAGATGGTGTTGAACCTTGGTTTGCAGATTATGCCAATCACACTGTCAGCCAGAAGCTGCCCCCTGATATGTCATATCAGCAGCGGAAGAAATTTCTACATGATGTGCGGGATTATTTCTGGGATGATCCATACTTGTTTAAGTCATGCGCAGACGGTCTCTTCAGACGGTGTATTCCGCAATGGGAGATCAAAGCTATCCTAGAAGGCTGCCATTCTGCCCCTTGTGGAGGTCACCACGGTCCATCGCGTACCGTGGCTAAGGTATTACAGTCTGGTTTCTATTGGCCGAATCTCTTTGCTGACACTAAAGCTTTTGTTGCTAGCTGTGATGCTTGCCAGCGGACAGGAAACATATCGAAGAGACATGAGATGCCCTAAAACGGCATTTTAGAGGTTGAGATTTTCGATGTCTGGGGCATTGATTATCAAGGACCATTCCCGTCGAGTCTTGGTAACAGGTATATTCTGGTAGCAGTAGATTATGTGTCTAAATGAGTAGAAGTGATTGCTACTCCCAACTGTGATGCCAAAACCGTGATTAAGCTGTTTCGTAAGACCATTTTCCCCCGTTTTGGTGTCCCTAGGGTTGTCATTAGTGATAGGGGTATGCATTTTAGGGACCAGCAGCTCACGACCTTACTGTCTAAATACGGTGTGAAACATCGTAGGGGTTTGGGGTATCATCCTCAGACTAGTGGGCAGGTTGAAGTCTCTAATAGGGAACTAAAGGAGATTTTAGGTAAGGTTGTGTCTAAATCACGGAAGGATTGGAGTGCCAAACTAGATGACACATTATGGGCCTACAGGACCGCATTTAAGACACCTATCGGTGCTTCACCGTATCGATTAGTGTTTGGAAAGTCCTGTCATTTACCTGTTGAGCTAGAACATAAAGCCTGGTGGGCAGTCCGCCAACTTAATTATGATGCTAACTTGTGTGGTGAGAAACGGTTGTTGCAGCTAGATGCACTACAGGAATTCCGTCTAAATGCCTATGATAGCTCGCGTATTTACAAAGAAAAGACCAAACGTTGGCATGACAAGAGAATCATACCTCGTGAGTTCCAAGTCGGGCAGAAAGTGTTAATATTCAATGCCCGATTGCGTTTATTCCCTGGTAAGCTGAAGTCCAGGTGGAGCGGTCCGTACACAGTAACTGCTGTTACTCAGTTTGGATCCGTTGAAATAGAAGACTCCGAGGGTAACCGGTTTAAGATTAATGGGCACCATGTGAAACATTACTATGGAGCTGACATTTTTCGTGGGTCGCGTCGAAGTGCTCTTCTTCGACGGAGACGAGGAGCTTGATGATTGAAGCTCAAGGGTCGTGCGGGACCTTATAAACCTGCGCTTATCGGGAGGCAACCCGATCTATTGTTTTATCGTACCGTATTCAAAACTTTTTAGTAGTTTATTTCTGGTTACCGTTTAAACATTTCCAATTGCGAAAATTCTTGTTTCTCGCAGTTTTGGTGTCACTTACTCTGACATTTTTTGTTCGATCGAGTAGCATCTCCGGTCGATCGAACATTACAGCCCCTCGATCGAGCACTCTGGTTACTCGATCGAGTACTTTTGCGAAGACACCCCTCGATCGAGCACTCTGGTTACTCGATCGAGTACTTCCGCGAAGACACCTCTCGATCGAGCTGTTTTCCACACGACCGAGAAGGCCCCATCTCGTTTTCACTCGATCGAGTAATGTTCTACTTGATCGAGTCCCTGGAGCACCTCATTTCAGTTCGGTTTGGGGAAGTCGGTTATACGCGCATCCCTGTAAGTTTCCGACTCTCTCTAGTTTGCAAATCTTTTACTTTACTTTGTACAATAGGGACATTGTACGGTTTGGTTTGGGGAGGTTTTGCATCCATATCGTGTCTGCATTTCGCTTTTACTGCATTTTCGTATGCATTGTTAATCACTCATGAAATTCCAAATATTTCAAAAAATTTCATGTTTATTTTTGCATTTTAGTCGAGTCAAAACAATTCTCTCCTACCCTTCATCTAGTCTCGACTTAAGCCTTGCACAGCTAATATCTCTTGCATAGTCATTTGCTTATTAATCGATGCTGAATGAATAGACTTGACCTGACATGTTGGCAACCTACTTACATATTCTGAGGATTAGAGCTCTTAAACTGGTGACATCTATGACCAGTTCATATAGGATTGTGAGTAATTACTCCCTCGTGTCATCGCATTGCATGTATATGAAATTTGATTCTTATTGCCTGCACGTACGGGTTCATGGTCGGTATCACATGTTTGGAGAATGCTTGCAATTTCCCTTTTCTCATTACCCATTTAACTCCACATTCAGCCAAAACTGCCAGTTGACCCACAATCTACATCCTAAATTTAACCTACCTTGCGTCGAGCTAGTCTAGTGTTGGTTGTTGAGGTACTTACTTCATTTTATCAGTTTGGTTTGCATCCTTGCCACGGAGTTGGTATTTGAAGAGTTTGGGAATAGAAGTTGAAATTGTTTCCGCGGAAATGTTAGCTGAATATTTTGAAATAAAAAGAAAAAAATTAATAAAGAAAAAGAAAAGGAAAACGGTCTCTATTCCCATGCTTTATTCATATCATATGGGGATTCAGTAAGAGCAGAATAAGCTAACCAGTTTTGTTTCCGCTCCATCTATTGGGTTTTAGTGAGTTGTCGGCCGAATCATGGCCGTGTACTTCATTATGAGATAAGAAGACGGATTTTTTTATTTGATATAAATTAGGTAGCTAGCTTGACGCTTTACCTCCTCTATTCCATTATTGTTTTACCCCTTATTACCCATAACCTCACTTATCCAAATGTTGCGAATATTCGGCGTGTGATAGTCCTTGAATGGTGGTTGTGCGTGTGTACGGTAACTGAATCTTTTATCATGTTAGTTGGCATTGCGTGAGCGCGACGGTCGTAGTTAGGTGAGCGACTATTTTTCTCCTTCTCTCTCTTGCACATAACATGTTTACCCTTTGCTTTGCTGAGAGAAGAGTGATCCGTGAGAGTCCGACATTGATGGTCTAGCAAGGTCGACGGTTCAGTTCGTTTGCATTTGATTTCATTGCTGAGTTTAACTGTTCCATTAAATTGGTTCAAGCGGGCGATTTGCAGTAGTCTGGAGTCTATTTGTTCCTTTTATTTGTTCGCATCCTTTTTGCTTGAGGACAAGCAAAGGTTTGGTTTGGGGAAGTTTGATGCGTGCATTTTATATAGACCTTTTTGGCCATGTTAGCACGCATTTCCATGCTTATTTAGTAGTATTTTACTACAAATGTCCCTCTAATAGTCTACTTTGGTTTGTTTTGTAATATTTGCAGATATGGACCAGAATGACGGGAAACTAGCTATTTTATAGCTCCTCAAGCATGCTTAAGTGAGTCGGAAAGGAATCTTTGTGTCTCGGAATGCATGAAGTCGTGTTGAAGGAATGGAAGAACGAAATCCATGAGCAAAACACTCGTTCGAGGTGTAAAAGCCTTAGATCGACTACTCTATTAATTAGAAGACCTCGATCGAGCGTTGTTCTGCTCGATCGAACTGCTGGCTTTGGACGCTTACTCGATCGAGCACTATGGTTACTCGATCGAGTGTTCCTGTCTCACACGTTCCTCGATCGAGTACTTTGGGCAGCATATTCTGCTCGATCGAGAGGTTACATGCTAATGGGCTTCGCGAGATAGTGTGTTAAGCAATGGACGCCTTGTAATTTATTATTTTTTTACTGAAGGTTGGAAAAACGAGAGGGAGGCACATAACTTCTTACCCTAGACTTTATCTTTTTATTTTTATTCTGGATCGGAATTTGAGGACTTCTTCTGACTTTCTTCCTCTTTTAAATTCGGGTATTATTGTTCTTGAATTCAATTAGTTATTTCTCTATGGTTTTTTGTTTCTTATTTATTATTGTTGTTGTTCTTCTTTCTATTATGCGTAGCTAATTCCTTTGCTAAGATGTAGGGGAACCGTGGCTTAGGTAAGATGAATTGATTAGTAGTCTTTAAATTAGGTTTGGATGCAATCATCGCATTTAATAGCTTTTAATTGTTTGAGTCGACGAATTCAATTGACTGACTTGATACCCCCTTGACCTAGATTGAGAGATTGGAAAAGGAAAGATCAGTGATGAACATTGGGATTATGCTAATGAGGGCGAGAGCTAAGTTAGTATATCTTAGGGCGAATAGCGGACCGAAAGGACCTTTTCACTACCCACAAACCTGTTTAGACTTTACTTTGATTTTAATCCTGACCCTAGCGATGCCATGTGGAACCGACGATCCTAGTTCTTCTCCTATCTGTTATTTCACTCTTTATTTCTCTTCCCCTTTTCTCTTGTAGTGTTAGGAAATCAATTAAACAAAACCCCCAATTCCGATACTTTGACAGACTTAGCAAGTTATAGGATTCCCTCTCTCTGTGGATTCGACACCCAACTGCCTCTACTGCAATTTGTTGAGACCGTTAGGTTTTATCTTTGATAGGGTTGCGATTGCCGTATCAAATTTTGGCGCCGTTGGCGGGGAGACGGTGTAATTTTGTAGCTTTCTTTAGTTTGTCTTTGGCCTCAAGGAATTTGTTCCTTGAGGCTGTTCTCATATTTGAGTTAGTGCTATTTAACCGATCACGCCACTTCATTTCCCTTCTTTATACTTTATGAACAATATCATCAAATTAGCTATAAATTGATTCCTTAAATAAACTTACTTTTGAGACAATCAAAGGTTCTTTTTGAACAAACCCACCACCAAAATCCCCTCTTTTTTCGCCTTTTTTATGTCGCTTGTTGAGATCTTCAGTTGTCCCCCCAATAGGTGTAGGGCAAGTTCTTGGTACATCCCTTTTGCCATCGACGACGGTGTCGACAAAGTGTAGATGCATAAATGATTACAGTTTAAAAGCATAGCATACTTTACTATAGATGGATTTTGTACACAATAACTTATGTTAGTGTTCCGTAACCATTCAATTAAACAAGTTCGGTTTGAAATAAAAACGAGTACATCTGCTATTAATTGAAAGGGTATTTTGTCTAACACCACCTTATAAAAAACGTGTTTGCAAAACAACGCCTTTAAAAAAATTTCTTGTTTTTTCTCCTCTTTCAAAAAATAAAATTGTAAAACACAACCAAATGGCAGAAATCTGGTCGGAATCTGACCGAAAACTTATTTTCAATTACCTCCACAATTTATCTCCATTTTAACTCTTGTATTCTTATAACTCCAATTATTCTCTCCTTATCTTCAACATTATATCCTCTTTCCACATTTTTTCTATCTCATTTGTTTTATTTTCATCAAAAAATGACTTATAGAAGTTTTGAAACCACATTCAATCTCTCTTTTCAGTTGTTCCTCCAACACTACTAATAAGCGAAACTCATTTGTGGCAGTCAAGAATCGCTATTTTCCTCAAACATTCCCTCCTACATAAAACGAAATCAAATACAAATTTGCACAAAACCCACACTTGCCCAACAACAAAAGAATGGGACGCCAATAAACTTTACAATAGCAAAATGAGAGGTTACCGTACCAAATAATAACAGTTTTTAAAAATAAATTACTTAAAACTTTTGATTGTAAACAAAATAGTGTATTCAAATTGTCAAATTTGGATGAAAATGAATAAGAAGGAGATGGTAAATAAGGAACTAGGAAAGAGATTAGAGTATAAACCAAAAAAAGTTAGTAAGACGAGAGTCAACGCCGATTTTTTTTTAATTTGGTCAAACTCCGGCAAAAAAGTAGTGTAACAAAAACAAATTTAAAGGTAGTAAAAAACAAGAAATTTTTTTGAAGGTGGTGTTTCACAAAGTGACCTATATTAAAGATGGTGTTTGACAAAAAAAAACTCTAATTGAAATAATAACAAGTAAAGGTATTAAACAAGCACAAGTAATCTACGTCCAATTGATAAATAAAATGAGGTAATAAACAAAGAAAATGAGCTATTAATGAAAGAAAACGAGCTATTAGACAAATAAAATGAGGTAATAATGAAAGAAAATGAGTTAATAAAAATAATGAGCTAATATTGAAAGTAAATAAGCTAATCCACAAAATAAGTGAACATAAATTAAAAGATATGAATGTTACAATGGAACATAAATAAAATGATGTTATACAAATATAAGTCACCGCAAGAAATAATAAGGGACCATGAAATTGCCTTTTCAAAGACGAGGTTCTCCTGTATGCAACAATTTATCATAAACGAACCCGCACCAGTCTAACTCGTCCAACTTATCTACGTCAAATAACCACGAAAATGCATCTGTATACACATGTTCATTCCCGTAACAACATATCACGGCATAAGGTAATTATCCACTATATCAATTTGGAAACATATCCCAAGACAATGTTCAAGAGGTTGACATAAAAGAATGGGACGCCAATAAACTTTACAATAGCAAAATTCTCCACTATATAATAAGCAAGGCAGTCGGAATCTTGGTCACTCTTAGATTTGCGAAATGTTTAAAAGGTTGTGATGCACGAGACCCGCGATCACGTGCCTTAGCGAGGAGGAGGCACGATGTGGCGTCGTATTGAATACGCGTTTGTGGATTCGCCACCAACTTTTGTGGGAAGTTGGAATCGTTCGAATACTTCATGTCATGTCAAGACACAACGTAATGACTTGAACACTAAGAACTCATTACCCTTAGCATTCTATGTCTAAAATGACTCTCGTGGATGCCAATGAACACGGGTGCTCACAGAGATCTGAAGTAAGGGGTGAAGGTACGTATTAGAAAGCTTTTTTGATCGAACACCTAATCCCGCCCCCCTCGATAGCGGCCTCTACTAATGTTTAAAGAAACTCTTCTGTTATCGATGTGTTTTCGGTTATATGCATGTTATGCAACATCATGTTTTGATCCTAGCATGTGAGTTATGACTAGCCGTTTGACATGTATTTTAGCAATCAATTAGGTTGAAGAAGGATTTAGATTCAAATGCATGTGAAAAATACGATAATCATAATCATTACAAGAGAATTAAAATTACAAAAGAATAAAGATTACAACGGATTCGAGGGATCTATGTCAGAAATATGTGGACGAATTTTGAAGAAGAAGAAATAATTAGGAAAGCTAAACAAATCAGATTAACAGTGATAATACGATTAATAGTCGATTAATTTAACGAATTAAACTACGTCGAAGCGAACCAAGAAGTTCAGAGACAGAAACCAGCCCGGAACAGATGCAGCAGACACTGCGTTCTCTGGAAGAGGCGCAGGGGTTTGTGCATCTGTTCCCAAGTTGGGTTCTGGCTGTGAAGCCATAATCGCAATAAGTTAATAGTCGTTGGTGATTTACGGTTTATTACGGATCTACAAGTCAAGTGGAAGTGATTTAATTGATTTTAAACATACTAAACTATATCAAAGACGGATTTAAGGACTATATATTAAAAAATCTAACCCTTTAAGACATGAGCTTGAATTAAAGACGACAAAAACCCACTAATATCGACTATTAGGGATCTAAATCAAGAACAAAATAAATAAATATGAAGTAATGTTAAAAGGTAATTTATGAAAGACTAATAAAAAAAAGTTTGAAAATGGTTTTAACATGAATTCGACATGAATCTTACATATTTTATACAATACAAAAAATAAAATAAAGTACAAGACGAGTTTAGTACACCCTCAGACTTACATGTTTGATGATACGAGTTAACTAAGTTGTCTTTTGGCGATAGCTCGACTCGATGTAATGAAAGTGCCCTTGAATGAGGAAAACGATTGATTAATTAAGATTGATTATTGTTGAGTTGGTCAAATTGGTAGGATAATGCAAAACGAGACAGGTAACCAGAAGGATATGAGCTTACGTGGTCGATTGATAAAGCATGTAGTTATCAATAAGCTTAGATCAAGGTCTAGAATGCAAAGAGAGAAGAGAAGGGGCGGAACACTCGCGTGCTTTGAAAGTGTGCACGAACCTTTCCTTGTATAGGGAGAAATCCGAAGAGTTTTGGAATAACTCAAACATGAAAAGAAATCTAGAAAATATTCTGAAAACAAGAAAATCGAGCTAGGGAAGAAGCGCAGCAGGCACCGCGACTCTTGGAAGAGGCGCAGCACCTGCTGCGTTACTTCCTGAGCTGTCTCATATCATAATAAAAGATTTCCGCGTTTCTTTTTAGGAAATGCGGTAATCTCGAATACTTTTTCATAAAATACATATATATTTTACCAAAAAGGATAAGCTTTGAAATATTAAAATATCTGGAATATTCTCGAGCGTTCAGGCACGGTTTTAAAAGACGGTTTACCGAAAATGAATCGGTTTTTGAGCCGGACTCCAAAATGACTCTAATGACTGTCAAAACGACCATATCAGCACGTAGATGACGACCAAGGGGTAGACACAACTGTTTGAGCTATCACTTGACGACGAACTTATGAACTGTCATACAACGTTTCGTTGTAACAAACATGTGGCCCAATCATCACTGGGTGGTTGTCGGAAGGTGCAGATTCAAGGTATCTACAGAGCCCCCACTTTAACTGAGGCTTGGACAAGGCAAAAGTCAAAGTATAGCCATCAGGTCAGTCAAAGATTACAACCAGACGACTATGGCGACGCAAGGCGTTTCAAGGGGTCTGAACCAAAGACATGTCGTCAGAAACATTTTAAAGTCTATCCACTGTCGGGGAGGGTCGTTTAAAGTCTATTAGACTACGTACAAAAGCTCGCCAGCCATAAGAAGAAGTCATACATGAGGATCTTCTTACTTGGACTTGAGGCACGTAATGAGGCTCGCCAGCCGTTGAGTAGGAGTGCGTAATGAAGCTCGCCAGCCGTTAAAAGGGAGTGTGATGAATCTCGCCAGTCGTTGAAAGGGAGTGTGATGAGAATCTTAAACCGTTGAAAGGGCGCGTGAAGAAGCTCATCGGCCGTTGAATTAACGCGTGATAAAGCTCGCCAGCCGTTGAAAGGGCGCGTGATGAAGCTTGCCAGCCGCTGGGGATAAGATCATATGTGAGAATCTTCCTGCGTCTGTCTTCAGGTGAGCTTCCGTTGGGGAAAGAGCGCGTGATGAAGCTCGCCAGCTGCTGAAAAAGGCGCGTATTGAGGCTTTCCAGCCGATGAAAGTGCACGTTGTGAGAGTCTTCATGTCGTTGAATGGGCATGTTGTGAGAATCATCCTGCCGTTGAATGTGCATGTTGTGAGAAACTTCCTGCCGTTGAATGAGCATGTTATGAGAATCTTCATGCGTCTGTCTTCAGGCGGATTCTTGCTGGGGATAGATATATTGAAAAGGATTTGGGCCCACAAGCAACACACTTGTAATAACCAAACTTCTAAGTAGAGCTCTGATGTGGCAAGGGCACAGCAACAGCTGCAACTCCGTTAGGGGTCGCTTGAAACTGCTTGAAAAGGTTGCTTGACGTTGCTTGAAATCGCTGGGGATTGCTTGACGTTGCTTGAAGTCGCTGAGGATTGCTTGAAATGCTGAAACGCTGGCGTTTGCTTGACGTTGTTTAAAATTGTTGTGGATTGTTTTTAAAATGTTGAAACCGTCGACGATTGCTTGAAATTCTGAAACTGCTGGTGATTGCTTGAAATGACCAGCGGTGAGAGACAAAAGAGCCAGCGTTCTTCTTACGCTGTCTGTAGGAGATCGAGGTGGAAGGCGTCAAGCCCCCAGCTTACCTCGAGGTGATGGAGTACATTTTCCAATTTTTGCTATTGCATAGAAAAGCACTTGACTTGAATGCAGGTGGCATCGTAGTGTTATGGAGGATGGCCGGGATCGATAAGTATGAACCTCTCGTTCCTTGTTCATTTTGTTGTATTTTGAAGAGATAACTGGAATTTGGCAATTCTTTGTAAAGAGCCTTGGAGCGCGAGCTGGCAGAGTCTCGGAGGGAGATAGCTTGTTTGTTAAGGGAGCTAGAGGACAGAGAGACTGAGATTGTCGCTCTCGAGGTTCTAGATGGGCTTGGTTATGAGGATTAGTTGACTTTTTTTTTTTGCTGTTGGTTTGTACATTTTGGCTCAGTTTTTGGACATTTTGGATTTTGTCTTGGGCGAGATCCCCCAGTTTTGGATTTTAGACTTTGCTTTGAATTTTGAATTTGGATTTTGGATTTTGGATTCGCTTTTAACTTTGGCTTTGGCTTTTGGCTTTGCTTTAGGCGTTTGCTTGAGGCTTTTGATTTATTTTTTTTGGCTTTGGCTTTGGCTTTGGCGAGAGCCCCCAGATTGATGTACATGCCTGTTTTGGTTGTATTTGATGGCCTGAGTGTTTCTGCTACTGAATGTTTTCTGTCCCTGCAGGTTAGTCTGAAAACAAAACAGGTTTGGTAGACGACGGTTTCTGCCGTCGTGCTGCCGAGAATCACATCACATAGAAATCACACAAATTACACGTTTGCATGTTAGAAGCCTAAAATGACGCAAAACGAAAGATTGGATTGAAAAACGCGGTTTTGTAAAAGAAGAAGAAACGAATATTTGTTGAAAATGTGGAAAGAGTAAGTGAAATGAGTGAAACGAATCCCCTAAATAAGTGTGCTCATTTGGCGTGATGTCGCTTTTGTCTCAAAAAGCGAAAAGGATTAGGAAATCCAAGGTTGATATCAATCTCTAAGCTGTCTATGCACATGCTCATGCTTGCAATGGTGAGAAATTGAGAATTTAGACGACATGGGAATATCCAAATGTCAAAATGCAAGAGCATAGCGACATTCAATCTTAACTAGCCAGGGGCCGGTTGTATTTCGTGTCGCATGAGCGGCATGTGGGCTACGTGAGGCGCGTTACTCTTGTTTGTTCTTACGAATTTGGATGAGTTCTGCCCTCTTTTACAGTAACAAGCTCTACCAATTACGCAAAACTAATACTATAGAAACAAAATACTTTTGTGACCGTATAAGCTTAGTGTACATCTGTCGAATTCTTAAATGCTAAACGAGGGTGATAAGAAATGGAATGGAGTGGGAGGTTCTATGGTGTTAGAAGACACTGGAGATCTGTGTTATCTCTCTCACTCACCTAGATGAATGAAAGGACCGTCCCGAAAGGCATGGAGACAAAGTAACTGTGAGTCGATTCGTCTAAAATTTGTGAAAAGATGACTACTGGAGAGATTTTGTTTTGTTCGTGGTTCTTGACAGGAGAAAATTTTTTTTGTCTTGTGCATTTTTGAAAATGCTCGAGACTTTTGTTGGGCTGTTTTTTGGGGTTTAAAGTCGTCATTGGACTGTTTTTGTGTGGAAGTCCTTGTTGGACTGTTTTTTTGTATGGAAGTCCTTGTTGGACCGTTTTTTTTTGTGTGGAAGTCGTTGTTGGACCGTTTTTTGTGTATTTGGATTTGTTCAACTTTTTTTTTGTCTTTGTCTCGGGAATGTTTGGATATTTGAGACTTTTGATTTGGGGTTGTTGGGATTTTTTTTTGTTTTTTTTTTGTTTGGTTTGAATTTGTGAGAATTTAGGCATGATTGCACTAAAAAAATTTTGTGTCCTCTGGTGGGGGTATCAAAATGTTTGGCATAGGATGCAATTTCTGGTAGTCGTACATGATTTGACAAATCGGGTAGAAAGAAGGGGTCTCCAAACCTAAAGGTCACCTAGAGACACGACAATCAAGGAATTTTCACACCACAAGATATGGACAAGGTGGTTAATGCAGGCCCTCGTTCAGGCTTATTCTAAGAGGTCGAGTGATCTACACTAAAGAGATATGACCTAAAGTATTTCAAGTCTATTCCACTAGTTAAGTGTAAAAAGTAAAATAAGTGACTAATAAAAAGACATGTGCTCATTTATTCAGTTTTGTTTGAAACCCGAAAAGGACGAGGATGGTCCTATTACAAAGGTTAATCTAGTGAACACAATTAGCCGCTTCAGATGTCGTCATCAATTCTTGTTCCTAGCACAATTAAATCTTTGAAAGACTTTATGTTCTGGTACCTCAGATGGTTTGCATAAACAGGTCTCAAGTTGTTCACAAATTTTTCCACTAGAGTAGCTTCATCTGGGCGTTCCACAAGTTGTGTGCTAGTCTTCCTCCACCTACTTAGGAAGTTGGTGAAACCTTCTTTCTCATTTTGTGTAAGAACCTCTAGAGTGCGCATGTTGACTTGGATCTTAGCATTATCTGGGTAATGCTTGGAGAACTCGATGGCATCATCATCCCATGTTGCAACTTTCTTATGTTCTAGAGAATAAAATCACTGCTTAGGAATGGTGTCGAGAGATGAAGGAAAGATCCTTAGGAACATCTCGGGTTTGATGCCTTTGATACACATGTAATCTTTGAAGGCACGATGTGATTCAAAGGGTTTTCGTGCCCCTCGAACCTTGGGATGTCAGTCATGTTGAAGTTGGTCGGCAACTGAGTACTTACAGCTTCATACTTGCGATTTTTTTCCATGTAGATGTCGTCTCCTTTGAGATACATTATTGCTCCTCCAGGTATTGGAGTTGCTTTTTCTGTAAGAACTGGTGGGGTATCGACTTTTGGTTGTCCCACGAAGAGTGGAATGTTATCATGCATACTAGCATCAGGAATGGCCGCAGGAGGAAGCCTAGCTTCTATGGCAACAATTCGGCCTTCAATGGCATTGAGACGAGCATAAGCTTCGTCTTGACTCGTTTGGAGAAGAAGGAGCGCAACTACGAGTTGATCA
Source organism: Heliosperma pusillum (assembly GCA_022085475.1). Lineage (NCBI taxonomy): Eukaryota > Viridiplantae > Streptophyta > Magnoliopsida > Caryophyllales > Caryophyllaceae > Heliosperma > Heliosperma pusillum. The sequence continues at coordinate 6,309 of JAIUZE010023611.1, read as the reverse complement.
TTACCATTTGGCTCGGGTTGATGAACACTTGCTTGACTGGTTGCAGGCATCTTGAAAACACGATCGACCATTCTAGCACACTTACTCGAAGAGACTAGACTTGTGAAGTGGGAGTGTGCCACTATGTTTAAGTAAGTTTTGAAAATGACTAGTTTGGAAATGTGTGACTACTCGAAGTGGGGCATGACTCGACTTCTGGAGTGGCAGTGTACCACTATGCTTAGTGAGTATTGAAAATTACTAGTTTGGAAATGAGTGACCACTCGAAGTGGAGAAAAGATTTTGACTAGACACTTGGACAGAGTTTCGACTCCTTTTGCGCTACTTTAGGCCACCTTTGAAAATGTTTTACAATTTTAAAGAGGGTTTTGATTATGAAAATTTTGTCATGGTTTATTTACAACATGGTGATCACGCAAAGGTTATACACATTTAAACAGGCAAAATAACAGTATGCCAAGTGCATTTAAAATGGTTTTGGCTTAAAAGGGTGGGTTACCATACCAAGCAATCAAACCCAAGGTCGGTAGAGGGGTCCGTGCCAAACATGAGTAAGGCTGGTTCCCAGTCCATTTCCTCGAGTAGTGAAAGCCCTTGGTGCTAACATGAGTACACACAGCGGTATGGTTGACGTCAATCGCTATCCATTCATAGATCCAAATAAGAACTTGTACCGTCCGGACAGAACAATTGGTCAAGAGGGTTGGGTTAGGCCTATGAAGGCTAAGTAAAATGTCCCAGGAAGGCCGAGTAATGAAAACCGATGCCTATCTCATGCATACTATTCCTTAACCATGTTCAAGTTCCACCCTGGGTAACACGTGAGTGTATAATCCCCCGCGGAGTCGTCAAACTGTGATACACGTGTGTATATAATCCCCCGCGCGATGTGGCGTCGTATAGAATTTGTGGAGTCGCCACCAATTTTTGTGGAAAGTTGTAACCATTCGAATACTTCATGTCATGTCAAGACACAAAGTAATGACATGAACACTAAGAACTTTTTACCCTTAGCATTCTATGTCTAGAATGACTCTCGTGGATGCCAATGGACACGGGTACTCACGGAGATCTGGAGTAAGGGGTGAGGGTACGTATTAGGAAGTCTTTTGATCGTACACCTTATCCTGCCCGCCTCGATAGCGGCCTATACTAATCGTTAAAAAAACTCTTCTGTTATCGATGTGTTGTCGGTTATATGCATGCTGATGCGTGTCTTTTATATAGACTTTTTAGTCCATTTATGCATGCATTTCTATGTCGTTTAGGTGATATTTTATCACCATATGCCCCTATTTGGCTACTTTGTACTTTCATTACCATTTTGTAGGTACAAGCTGCTTAGTAGCAGAAACCGAGCCAAAACAGTCCACTTTGCATGCATTTAGGAGAATGGAAGGATCGGAACAGGAACTCTTGCATGGGGAAGCGTGAAACAATCCACTATCAAGACCAAAGTCATGTCTCTTACTATGTACTATGCCAGAAGACCTCGATCGACTATGAATTTGGTCGATCGAGGTGAGTTGAAGCCAGAAGAACTCGATCGAGCTACATCTTTGCTCGATCGAGTAGAAGCTGTTAACCAGTTGGTCGATCGAGTGGAAGTTGTATTCGATCGACTGATTTCTATGAATAAAAGCCTCGATCGAAGGGTTCTTTCCCTCGATCGAGTGGATCTTATCACGGGCTTTAAGTCCATAGCTTAATTAGGGTTAGAGTCGTGTTAGACATTATATATGACTCTTATTTACGTCATTAGCATTATTCAGTTTTTATTATTCAGTTTTTATTATTCAGAACTTATCAGCCGTAATTAGCAGACATTAATCTTTCATTAGTTTCTGAACTTTTAATCTTTGGTTTTCATTCGGGTTTATTCGACGTGGATTGTTCTTTACGCCGGATTGCTAAAGATTGTAAACGATTTCTCTCTTTTACTCTTACCTTTATCTTAATCTTAATTACAACTTACTCTACTTAATTGATGTGTTGTTATTGTTTATGCTTATTAATTACGATTTTATTATGTCTATCGTCATATGTTCAATCGTCTTTGTTAGCATCGTTAATAGCATGAGTAGCTAATTCTCTTGTATGTTGGGATGAGAGAAACTGTAGTAGAGGCATGTTAGGATAGATTATTTTAGTTAGTCTTGAATATGAGAATCAGTCTAAGCAATTTAATTGAGGTTTAGTCGAATGAGTGCACGCAGGAGACAAGGCTAGGTAGTTAACCCCGACCTGGATCGAGAGATTGGAAGGGAAGGCTTGCTTAGAATTGATAGGTGACTCCTAAGAGGACGAGAGTTAATTAGGAAAATCTCTAGGGTGGTTTGAGACCGAGAGGAGAAAACCATTGCCCTTCTCATTGATAGATTGACTGACTTAGTTGACCCGCAGATGCCGATACTGCAGTAGACCGAATCCTAGCATATTCTCTCTTTATCTGATTTATTCGTATTAATTTCTATCTTTATTTCTCTTCCTTTAAATCTCATTTAGTTTAGTTAAAACCAATTTCAAAACCCCCTAGTTTGTTACTGGCAGATTTAGATCTCAGTTAATTAGTTTCCTCCCTGTGGAGATCGACCCTACTTCTGCTATCTTCTTAGTTAGTAGACTTAGGTTTTATTTTTGGTGTATAACGACCACATCAAATTTTGGCGCCGTTGCCAGGAAGGCAATTTAATTTTCTATTATTTATTTCTGTCTCGTCTTAAGGAATTTCTAATTCCTTAAGACTGATCTTATTTTTCCCTCTATAGTGTGTATGCGCAGGTCCCAAAGGCTCGAATTAGTGGAAGCTGATCCGGAGCCTGAAAGAACCTTCCTACGCAGGAAGAGAGGGTTAGATAAGACTATTCAGGAGGAAGACTTGAGTACTTCTGAATCCGTCTTTGACAGTTTCATTTTCGAGGAAGATTTAACTGTTGAGACTACCATTCCAGCAAAGATGCCTAATATTGCTAGTCACTCTGAGCCTACAGCTGCATGTATACCTCAAGGATTCAAACTTACAACGGACGAAGATGGAACTTCTTTCGATCTTCGTCCGTCTTATATCAAGCTTGTCCAACAGGATAAGTATAGGGGTGTAGCTGGGGAGGATCCGAGGAAGCATATGGAGACCTTTGCTGACTACTGTTCTTCTATTCCGGTCTCTAAAGGGGTGACAGCTGACAAGATCAAGGAGTTCTTGTTTCCTTTTTCCCTTACTGATAATGCTAAAGACTGGTTGAAGAACTTGAATAGAGAGGAACTGGGTATTACCGACTGGACCACACTCGCACTGGCCTTCTACAAGAAGTATTTTCCACCACAGAGGACGAATGCTTTGAGGGGTCAGATTACTAATTTCAAGCAAACGGTTCATGAAAATCTCTATGATTCCTGGGATCGATTCAAGACGCTAGTGAGGTTTGTTCCTCACCATGGGTTCGAGCAGTGGTTTCTGTGTAACCAGATCTACAACGGGTTATATGACGATCATCGAGCCATTCTAGATGTCGCGTCAAACGGGAGGTTCCAGAAAGAAATAGATGATGATAAGGGTTGGAAACTGATAGAGGAGATGGCAACCCATTGTGCTGAATATGGTAATCCGCGAAGTGGTACACGGACGATAGCTAGTATTGATTCTGAAGGTCTGGATGCAAAATTCGATAAACTAAATGCCAGACTTGACAAATGGGAGAAGCAAGCTGCAGAAAACCAGCAGACGGTTCATCTGCTGCAGCGAGAAGAAGTGATTATCTGCGAGAGGTGTGGCGAAACTGGTCACACGGCTATAGATTGTTTTGCTGAAAAGGAGCAAGTCTTTTTCTTTCAACAATACCGTCAAGGAGGTGGGTACTACAATCAAGGGAATATCCATCCCAATTTGAGATGGACAAGCCAGAACGTCTTAAATCCTATACGTCCACCACCGCAGCCGACGTATCAACCACCGCACAAGCAAGGATTTCAGAAAATCCAGTCTTCACAGCAAGCTAGTTCCTCATCTGGAGGAATTTCAGAAGTCGGGGAGTTAAAGTCTATGATTCAAGCTTTAGCTATCCAAATGAGTAAAACTGATCAAGCAACAAATGCTACTATCAAGCTTTTGGAGTCGCAGATTGCTCAATTGGCGGGAGCTCGATCGACTAGGCAACCTGGGCAGTTACCGTCTCAGACTGATAAGAACAAGGAGACACTGAATATTATTACTCTGAGAAGCGGTCTCGCTTATGACAGTCCTGCTGGTACAGTTGCTGATATTTCTGATGCGCATCCCAAAGTTGCGAAGGCTGTACCTGATAATGTAATCTATCGAGATGTTATTGTTAGTCGATCGAATGAATTGAAGAAGAAACTACTCGATCGAGAAATGTGTGTTAGTCGATCGAGTGGATCAGGAAGTTTATTACTCGATCGAGAGGTGGTTGATGGTCGATCGAGTGATTCAGATAGACAAGTGGTCGATCGAGAGAATCCAGTTACTCGATCGAATAAGTTGACAGAGGAAGCTGATCGATCGAGCAGTTTAAGCTCTAACAATCTTCGATCGAGTGACATTGATACTCGATCGATGGGTTTTCATGAGCGAGAAGCTCGTTCGAAGGGGTTAAGCAAGCGGATGATTAACAACGCAATTGTCAAGGATATGCAACGTGGTAATCCTGACATTCCAGTTCCGTTTCCTGGTCGGTTGAAGAAGGCTAAGGACGAGAAGGAATTTGTTCGGTTCGCTAACATTGTGCGCGATCTTAAAGTGAATGTTCCCCTTGCCGATCTTTTATTAAAGGTACCCTCTTACCTGAAATTTATGCGAGAAATTCTTTTGCGTAACAGGTCCGTAGACACTGTAGAGACTGTAGCTTTAACCGAGGAATGCTCTGCGTTCCTCCAGAACAAATGCCCCCCTAACCTGTCTGACCCAGGTAGTTTTTCTATACCGTGTCATATAGGTACCTATCTCATAGACAACGCGTTATGTGACCTAGGAGCTAGTGTTAGCGTCTTACCTTTGTCTTTAGCCAAACGGTTAGTCTTTACCAAGCTTCAGTGTACAAACATGACGGTACAGATGGCAGATAGGACCTTGTCTCGACCCTTAGGAATCATAGAGGATGTTCCTGTACAAATAGGAAGATTCTTCATCCCGGTCGATTTCATAGTTTTAGATATACCTGAGGATTCTCACACTCCCATCATTTTGGGAAGACCGTTCTTGCATACTGCGCAAGCGGTTATTGATGTTGGGTTACGGACTCTAACTTTTCAAATAGGTGGGGAGAACTTAGTATTCACGCAGTCTCATGCTAGTAAGGGTCATATGCTTGTGTCACCATGCTACGCACTTCCCTTATCTGATATATCACCTGATTTATTCACGCATGACAAAGCTTCGGTTCCTATCGAACATATAGCTCCTATCTGTGATATCCCCATTGCTACCGTAACACCTCCGCCCCAGCTTGGGAGCGAATTGGAGGAACATGATGTTGTATGTTGCCTTACAGATCATAGCGCGGCAGCATTGGAGCTGGAAAAGGGAAAGCCAGGTTCGCGTGACGACGTCCAGAAGAAGAAGTCCAAGAAGGACAAAGGAGCTCGCATGTATTCAAGTGATTCCGAAGTGGAGCTAGGCTCCAAGAAACCATCATACATGTGGAGAAAGAAGACGGAAATTACCGCAGCTGAGGGTAATTCCGCAAGTCAAAGGCCAAACGGTGGCCTTGTCATGAAACTATTTGGTTAGTAGCCGGGTTTGCAACCCCGTGCAATTTGTAAAAACAATTTGTTGCGTTTTCATTAGACAACTAGACAATTAGACTATCACGTGATAATCCGTAGTTTAGATAGACAATTTATTTTTCCTATTGGACAATTTTTTGGTATTTTCTGGTATTCGGTTGGCATCGTTTTGCAGGAACGGAAGCGGAAATCAACTGTTCAAAGTCGTGGGCTGTGCAATTACGAAGTGCTCGATCGAGTAAAGCTAACTACTCGATCGAGCTGTTATACCTGACGATGTGCTCGATCGAGTATAATTTCTACTCGATCGCCCCCAGTTTGATGCTGGTTTGGGGAAGCCCTTGTCTTGTGAGTTTCTCTGTTTATTTTTCCATTCTTTGTATGTTTTTCATTCCTTAGGAATATGAATTAGGTTGTTTTTTCCCTTTTCCCATATATGCTGTTGTGTTATAGCCAATGAGGACATTGTCTGTTTTGGTTTGGGGAAGTGTTTTACATCCTTTTGCGTCTGCATTTGCATTTGTATTGCATTCACGTTTACAATTCATGTTAATTAGAAAAAATTTGAAA
>JAIUZE010023609.1:0-20190 GCA_022085475.1 Heliosperma pusillum | reverse complement strand
ATTGCATGTGTTAGTGGGCATATGACGACGTTGTTGGGAGGCGAACGCTTTGCGTTGATCGACCCGGCCGTCAAATGTTGTATACTTGCGAGGTGGTGTCATTGCATGTAGCGTACCGCTTGTTGTGAGGCTTGTGCTCTTTCCAGCCTCTTTCGTGAAGGTTTACCGAATTTGGGGTACTCGGCGTTTATGATTGACCGAGTCTTGGATGCGAAATGTTATCGCATGTCGAATCGGAAAACGTTTATTCCGAGAGTCTGGCCAGGTTTAGACTAGGACCGTATTATGATCGTCGTCCTACCGGGAGGAAATTAGTCTACATATACGACATGAATTGAATCGTGTATGCGTTCAGGAAAATGTCTTATCCCGTGGATGCCTTTTAATCATACTTGCATGTACACGGTGCTAGTGCGTGTCATTTACCGTGAGAGATGTCGTCAACGTATTGTACGTTTGGTTGGATGATTATACTATTGATTATTCATGATCTTTGGATGACTTGGCATGGTTTGTTTGTCGAGTCTCAATCTTATCAAACTTATGCCGCTAACGGTGAGATGCAAGCCCTAGTGAGTGTATGGTTGCCTAAGAGTGTCATCTCCGAGTCTTTCTATAATTTGATGGTTACGGATTTGTACTTCATATGCTCTTACCTTTATATATTGAATTGCCTATTTATCCTTCTCGTATTTCATATGTATATCTATATATGCATGCTTCTATTTTTGTATTTCCGTTTATGTACGTTTATTGTGATATGGCTGGGAGAACCCGGAGTTACTCCCAACTGATTGCGGCGTTCATGTTTTTCATGGATGAACAGGTTGCTTGCTTGGATGGCTTTTTGCTTGTGGTATTTTGGGTTCGGGTATGAGCTAGCGGGCGTTGGCCTGGATGAATCACCTCTAGACGTTGTTTAGCTAGTTTGCTAATAACTTTGTTACTTGATAACATTTTGAGAGACTACGTCTCTTTGTAGTATATTCTACTTTGGTTTGTAATTATTTGACATTCCTCGTATTTTATCTTAGCATGTAAAAAGTATTAAAAACACCGTATTTTCCGCTATATAAATCACATGTTTGTTATGTTTTATTTCCGCATTCGCGAGGGTTGTCACAGATAGGATTAACTTGTTTTATTTTTTGTCTCTTATGAAGATGGTTAGACCTCGAGTAGTGGAGAACGTCATTCTTGAGGCTCTTACTCAAGTTCTGAGAAACCAACAGGATGCGGCTAATGCTCACGCCAAGCAAGTCCCTCCTCATAGAGAAGACAATCACCAAGGAGGTTACGCTTGGGTGGCTAGCCAGATAGCCAGAAGCAAGATTATACCTTATGGTGGAGAGCCGGACCCTACCGAGCTCTCGGAGTGGTTTCGAGAGATGGAGAAGCAGTTTGACTTATACCAAGCCAGTGAAGAGGAGAAGGTAAGGATTGCTAAGCACTTCCTAGTGAGGGAAGCCGATAATTGGTGGGCGATTACTAATCCCACCGCTGCTCTTGAAGCCGACTTCAATTGGGAATGCTTCAAGGCTCTTGTAGAAGGCCGATTTTATCCTAAGGAGCTCAAGCAAGAAAGGCTCAAGGAATTTATTGACTTCAAGTAGGGTGACTTGTCGGCACAAGACTTCACCACCCAATTTAACAAGCTTGCTCATTTTGCTCTGAGGCTCATCAAGGATGATGAGGACCGAGCTTTCTACTACCGCAACAAGCTTAGTGCTTTACTCCAAAGCAAGGTGAGGAGAAATTCTACATCCTTTGGAGAATTGTACGATGATGCTCTATGGGCCGAGAACTCTATGAAAGCTATCAAAGATGAAGCAATGATGAAGAGTTCCCCTCCTTCCTTCACTCCTAGGCCAAACTTCTATGGGAAAAGGCCGTTTACTCCTTCGTCTTCTAATTCTTATGCCAACAAGAGGAGATTCAATCCTCCCCCAAATGCAAGTGCAAGAGCTCCCGCTCCTTTCATTCCCCGAGCTACTTCTAACGTGGCTCATAGGCCATATGATCCCCCTCAAGCTCAAGCTCAAGCTCAAGGTCGCTTTTGCAACTGTTGTAGACTTCCACGCCATCCCGGTGTAGCATGTTTCAACCGACCTTATGTTTGTTTCTTTTGCCAAAAAACGGGTCACCGTTATGATGATTGCCCCGATTGGAAGTTGCCCCCTCTAATTGCCAAACCCAAGGGATCTATCTTTGTTCTAAGCCGAGCCGAAGCCGATGCTCATCCGGAGATAATTACGGGTATGTTCTCAATCTTAGAGCAACCGTGTCTTATTGTATTTGATACCGGTGCTTCTATGTCCTTTGTGTCTTCAACTTATGTTGATAAGTTATCTATCAAGCCTACTTCTAGTGAGGATACTCCCATATCCTTACCATCCGGAGAAATTATCTCTTGTTCTACTCTTTATCCTAATGTTCCAATCTCTAGTGCGGGTACTCTCTTTCCCGCTAATCTTCTTAAGTTTCCTCTAGGAGAGTTCGATGTAATTCTAGGTATTGATTGGTTAGCGTTATACCTTGCTAGGTTCGAGTGTAGAGATCAAAAGATTTATTTAAAGAGTCCTTTAGGAGTTAGAATAACCTATAAGGGATCTCATTACCGAATGGGTGTGTCTTTGATTTCCTCAATAAAGTTGGTGAGTATGGTAAAAAAGGGTTACCAAGCATACTTGTGTTTTGTGACTTCTACAACTACCTCCTTACCAAAGATTGAAGATGTGCCTATAGTATGTGAATTTTTTGATGTATTCCCCGAAGACTTGCCCGGGATCCCTCCCGAGCATGATGTTGAGTTTTCTATTGATCTTGTACCTGGATCCGGACCTATAGCTAAAGCTCCTTACCGTATGGCTCCAACCGAATTGAAAGAGTTAAGGAAGCAACTTGATGATATGATTGAAAAAGGTTTCATTTGACCAAGTGCCTCGCCTTGGGGTGCTCCCGTTCTCTTTGTGAAAAAGAAAGATGGTTCCATGAGACTTTGTATTGACTATCGTGAGTTGAACCGGATTACAATCAAGAATAGGTATCCTTTGCCCAGAATTGAAGATTTGTTCAATCAACTAAAGGTTGATTCTACTTTTTCCAAGATTGATTTGAGATCCGGATATCACCAAATTCCCGTTCGTGATGCCGATATACCGAAGACCGCTTTTAGTACACGATATGGTCACTTTGAGTTCAAGGTGATGCCATTTTTGATTGACAAATGCTCCCGCTATTATTATGGATCAAATGAACCGCACATTTAGTGAGTATCTTGATAAGTGTGTGGTGGTGTTCATCGACGACATCCTTATTTTCTCCAAGACCGAAGAAGAGCATGCTATTCATCTAAGGACTATTTTGGGTGTTCTTCGTCGTTAAAAGTGGTTTGCCAAATTCTCCAAGTGTGAATTCTGGTTACCTAAAGTGTCTTTTCTTGGACATGTAATTTATAAAGAAGGTGTGATGGTAGACCCTTCGAAGATTGAAGCTGTGGTTGATTGGAAAAGTCCGACCGATGTTAGAGAAGTCCGAAGTTTTCTTGGTTTAGCTGGTTATTACCGTAGATTTGTCAAAGATTTCTCACAGCTTGCTAGATCGATGACCCAATTGTTGAAGAAAGAAACCAAGTTCGTATGGAATGAAGCTTGTGAAGCCGCTTTTCAAGAGTTAAAGAAAAGGTTGACTACCGCACCGGTGTTGACTTTACCTGAAGATGGTGTAGACTTTGATGTCTATTGTGACGCTTCCAAGATGGGATTGGGTTGTGTACTTATGCAAAGTAGGAAAGTGGTTGCTTATGCCTCGAGACAGTTGAGAGTTCATGAAGTGAACTACCCTACTCATGATTTGGAATTAGCCGTCGTGGTTCATTCCTTGAAAGTGTGGAGACACTATCTTATCGGTGTTCATTGTCGCATATTCACCGATCACAAGAGTTTGAAGTACATATTTACTCAAAAGGAGTTGAATATGAGACAAAGAAGATGGATGGAATTGGTGAACGACTATGATTTTGAGTTCTTATACCATGAAGGGAAGGCAAATGTTGTTGCCGATGCTCTTAGTAGGAAATCATCTCATGCATTGAATGCTATGTGGGTATTACCCGATGATCTTTGTGCCGAATTTCGAAAGTTGAAGTTGGAATTCGTGGAACGTGGATTTGATTATGTTGGTGCTATGGTTGCCAAACCTGTTTTTCTCCGCGAGATCCGCAAAAGGCAAGTTGATGATCCTACCTACAAGTCTATTCAAGCCAAGCTTCTAGAAGGAAAAGCCAAAGAGTTCAAGATTAATGACAAAGGTGTTCTTCGACTCCATGACCGTTTGTTTGTTCCTAATGCTCTTGACTTGAGAAAGCGAGTCCTTGATGAAGCTCACCTTTCCCCTTATTCTATTCACCCTGGAGGTGATAAGATGTATAATGACTTGAAGCTACAATTTTGGTGGCCGAATTTGAAAGGCGATGTTGTGTCCTAAGTTGGAAGATGTCTTACTTGCCAACAAGTGAAAATCGAACACAAGAGACCCGGTGGATTTCTACAACCGTTGGATATTCCACTATGGAAGTGGGAATCTATTTATATGGATTTTGTCATGGCTTTGCCAAGGACCGTTGGAAGTAAAGATGCCGTTTGGGTTATTGTTGATCGTTTGACCAAGTGTGCTAGATTCATTCCGATCAAAGAGACTTGGAGTTTAGATTGACTAGCGAAAGCCTATGTGGATGATATTGTTAGATATCATGGTGTTCCCAAGGAGATTATATCCGACCGAGATCCGAGGTTTTGTTCGAGATTTTGGAAGGCCTTACAAGAAGCCATGGGTAGTAAGTTGTTGATGAGTACCGCTTTTCATGCCGCTACCGATGGTCAGACCGAGAGGACTATTCAGACTTTAGAAGACTTGCTTAGGGCTTGTGCACTCGACTTCCAATCTAGTTGGGAAAAGAGTCTACCGTTGGTGGAGGTTTCTTACAACAATAGTTATCCTGCCTCGATCAAGATGGCTCCTTACGAAGCTCTCTATGGAAGAAAATGCCGAAGTCCTATTTGTTGGAATCAATTGAGTGATGTTCCTAACTTAGGCCCTGATGTTCTTGTTGAGACTATTGATCATGTGAAGGTCATTCGTGATAGAATGAAAGCCGCTCAAGACCGACAAAAATCTTATGCCGATGTCCGAAGAAGACCGTTAGGTTTTGAAGTTGGAGATAAAGTATTCTTGAAAGTATCTTCGATGAAGGGTGTTAAAAGGTTTGGTGTAAAGGGTAAATTGAGCCCGAAATACATTGGATCCTTTGATATTGTGAAAAGGATTGGTGCCGTAGCTTACAAGTTGGACTTGCCCCCGAATTTGAATAAAGTTCATGATGTCTTCCATGCTTCTCAATTGAGGAAGTACGTTAGTGATCCAAGCCATGTCTTTCAAGCTGAAATGCCCGAGCTAGAACCAAATCTATCCTTTGAAGAGAAGCCAATCCACATTCTAGATCGCAAGAATAAGAAGTTGAGAAGTAAAGTGGTGCCCTTAGTGCAAATCTTGTGGAGATGTGCTAATGTTGAAGAAGAGACGTGGGAAACGGAAGCTTCTATGCGTATTAAATACCCAAGCCTATTCGATTAAGGTATCTTTCTTTCGCTCAAGTTTCGAGGGCGAAACTTTTTAAAAGGTGGGGTGATTGTAACACCCGCAAATGTACCCTATTTTTATATTAAAAATATTATACGGATACTTTTCAGCGAAATTTAGTTTTAGTCTAGAATTAAATTTCCCGTGTCTAATTTAGAAAATCCGAGTTCGTTTTCGGACTTTACTCGATATTCCGAGTAAGTTACGTCTTAAGGCGCTCATGGGCTTTTTCCATGATTTTTCCACTTACTCCCTTGCACTACCCTTAAACCCTAAACTCCCTCATTCAACACACTCCTTCTTCCTCACCAAGTAATCACCCAAAACCTAAGCTCCATTCTTGATCAAGCTTAAGATCATCGCTACGCCTTCATTTCTTATTCAAATCCGCTATATTTTGTCTTAATCTTTTCCTCTCATCGTCCTCTATCTTATTTGGTAATAAAATTACCGTCTTTCTCACTTTTCAATTTATCCGTCTTTCTCAAAGGTGAATTATATTCATCTTTTATTGTCTAATTGTAGGTGGTGACCTTCAAGACCTCGACAAAGACTACTACTTAGTAGAGGAGGACCTAGACGAGGATTGAAGACGCAAAAAGGTAACGGTGAAGGGATACTTGATATCATTACGTGTTTTAATGTGTTTTCTATGATAGTAATCGTATTTAGAATATGATTAGTAATCATAGGAATTGTGTTGTTGATGATAGTTGTTGTTAGTTGATAATTGGTAATGAGAATTGATGATTTATGATGTTAGTGGTATTTGTTGTATGATGTTTGGGTTGAAGAAGATGATTTCCGTGCATATTACATCCCAGCCGGCCGACCGGCCGCCGGTCAACTGACCGGCTGGGAGTTGGCTGTTGTTTTATAATTGTTACGTAATAATTTGAAATGAAATATGCCTCAGCCGGCAGACCAGCAGCCGGTGAGCCGACCGGCTGAGACATACCTCAATTCTTCGTTCATTTCTCATATGTCGTATGGTCCCAGACGGGTAGCCGGCAGCCGGTCCCTTTGACCGGCTGGGACACGCTGTTTATTCAATTGTTTTCAAGTGTGACTATGGTGCCAGCCGGGCAGCCGGCAGCCGGTCCACCTGACCGGCTGGAACCCTGCTGGAGTTCTTTTATATTTCTTTCTTAAATCTTAATTTATAATAGTTCGCATGGTTCGTTTATCGTATAAATTTACGTAATGACTTTAAATATTCATGTTTAGAATATATGATATTCCATTCGCTTGTATCGCATATTTTGTGACGGTTTTTGATATATCCCACTTTGAGTCGGTTTTACACATGTTATGGTTTGAGCACTAATTGTTATGTGCTTTGTACTCTCATTTCCCCGGCTACCTCTTCGTTCGTAAGGCTGGAATGTCAGAACGAGGAGTATGCCATGTGTTAGTGGGCATATGACGACGTTGTTGAGAGGCGAACGCTTTGCGTTGATCGACCCGGCCGTCAAATGTTCTATACTTGCGAGGTGGTGTCATTGCATGTAGAGTACCGCTTGTTATGATGCTTGTGCTCTTTTCCGCCTCTTTCGTGAAGGCTGATCGAATTTGGGGTACTCGGCGTCTAGGATTAATCGAGTCTTGGATGCGAAATGTTTATCGCATGTTGAATCGGAAAATGTGATTCCGAGAGTTTGGCCAGGTTTAGACTAGGACCGGATATTTATACCGTCGTTCTACCAGGAGGAAATTAGTCTACATATACGAAATGTTTGAATCGTGTATGCGTTCAGGGAAGTGTTTATCCAGTGGATGCGATTTTAATCATACTCGCCATGTATACGGTGCTAGTGCGTGTCATTTACCGTGAGAGATGTTGTCAACGTATTCGTACGTTTGGATGGATGATTATATGATTGATTATTTGTGATCTTTGGATGACTTGGCATGGTTTGATTGTCGAGTCTCAATCTTATCAAGCTTATGCCGCTAACGGTGAGATGCAAGCCCTAGTGAGTGTGTGGTTGCCTAAGAGTGTCTTCCCCGAGTCTATCTATAATATGATGGTTACCGATTTTTACCTCATGCGCTTACATCTTTATATTGAATTGCCTATTTATCCTTCTCGTATTCCACATGTATATCTATATATGCATGCTTCTACTTATGTATTTTCGTTTAAGTTCGTTATTTGTGATATGGCTGGGAGAACCCGGAGTTACTCCCCACTGACTGTGGCATTCATGTTTTTCATGGATGAACATGTGGCTTGCTTGGATGGATTTTGCTTGTTGTCTTTTTGGGTTCGGGTGTGAGCTAGAGGGCGTTGGCCTGGATGATTCACCTCTAGACGTTGTTTAGCTAGTTGCTAATAACTTTGATATTTGATAACAGTTTGAGAGACTTCGTCTCTTTGTAGTATATTCCATTTTAGTTTGTATCTATTTGACATTCCTCGTATTTTTATCTTGGCATGTAAAATTTTTTAAAAACACCGTATTTTCCGTTATATTAATCACATGCTTGTATGTTTTATTTCCGCATTCGCGAGGGTTGTCACAATGGTTTTGTCCCACCGGGTTTTCCAGGCAAGGGTTTTAACGAGGCAACACTTAGTACGTATTATGGAGATCATTGTACTCTTTTCCTTTATTATATTTTTCTCCCATAGGGTTTTCCTAGTAAAGTTTTAACGAGACATTTTCTCTAGTGATGGACATCCAAGGGGGAGTGTTATAAAATATCTAATAGATATTATATGGATGTCCATATAGTATCATATCTCTAGGAGATATTCTGATACCTGAATACAATGTATCCCTCTACTATATATACCCCTTGCCTATGAATAAAATACATACACTTTTGTCTCTACTCTCTCTTATATTTCTCTCTTATTCATAACAAAAAATAATTATGAAGATAATATAGTTACATTTGTGGTAAAAAAAACCTGCAAAGTATAGAAACTCATATTATTTACACATACTTGGTGTAACTTTTAGTATATTATTTGTCTCGCATTGAAAAATAATGTAGGTGTGGTGAATATATTACCAATAAATAGTAGAATTAACTATCTTCTGAAAATTATCTTAAGGTGGGTGATCTTATGATTACAAATAGGAATTATATTTGGAACTAAAGTTTCTACCCAAAATCTTTTGAGCCTCTTACATATTGTCGGTGAATATATACTATGTATAAAAAGTAAAATTATCCCACATTGAAAAATTATCATAAGGTGGAGTGATCATAAATATGATCATTGCACGGGCTTTTAAACTATTTTTTATATTGATAATAAATGACTATTAAAATTTAATAAATGACTTTTAAAATATTTTTTTATTATTCTAATATTAGTATAATAGTTTAGTAACAGTTAAGAAATAAATATTATATAGAAAAAGATGGTGTACTAGTTAGTTTGATATTAGTCCCACATTGAAGGATAATGTATGTGTGGTGAATATATTACCTATAAATAGTAAATTGTCTTACATTGAAAAATTATTATAACATAGGGTGATTCTATGATTATAAATAAAACCCACAAGTTTTTAACTCTTTGAAGTATGGTGTTGGAGAGTTCTTATTGTATTATAATCGCCACAATAGTGAAATTTACTTCATTAAAAATTAATTTAGAAAAATATCATAAAGAATAATTTCGATGATAAACTACTTAATTTTGATGATAAACTACTTAATGTGTTATTAGTCCCACATTGAAAAATAATGTATTTGTGGTAAATATATATACTAAGTTTAAATTGTAAGATTATCCTATATCGAAAAATATCATGAGCTGGAGTGATCATAAATATGATTATAAATGTGAGTCATTTTAGTGTCTTAAGTATTGTCTTAATGAACTCTTAAGAGCTTGTATATCCTATACTTAATATGTTATTTGTCCCACATTGAAGAATAATGTAAGTGTAGTGAATATACTACGTATAAATAGAGGAATTGTCCCACATCGGAGAAATATCATAAGCTGGAGTGATCATGCGATTATAAATAAGAGTCATCTTTCGATTTAGATATCAACCCAAAATCATTTAAGCCTCTCAAATATTGTTTTAGAGAGCTCTTAGTATTAATTATGAAAATAAATAATTAGATTCGTGGTAAAAAAATGTTATCATTAAAGTATAAAATCTCATATTATTTGCACATAATAATACCTATAAATAGTAGAATTGCCCCATATCGGACAATTACCATAAGGTGGGGTGACCAACCCAAGATCTTTAAATCTCTTAAGCATTGTCTTAAACAGCTTAATTCTTAGGTACCTTAGATCATTTTTCGAGTCATAATATATATCAAATATAACTTGAGTCCTAACAAGGTTGGTAAAATATGTTTAAAATAGAAGTTGAATCAATATATCAATATTATTTTCTTAAAAATTACGGAGTATATTTTATTATAGTCTTAAATTTTCAAAAGTTATTTTTTCCAAGTTAATTGTTATAGGAAAATTATGAAAATGACATTAACGTAGACACGTGCATCGCACGAGCATGAAATCTAGTTTATTATTAATGTAAAGTTTCAATTCGTAATTTAGAATTATTAAAAAGTTGCATGTTCAAATTATTGTATTTCTTTAATGTAAAAAAGTAAACTGATACATAAAATGCGGAAAAGAATAAAGACATAAAAAAGACAAAAAAAGAAAAAAGAAAAAGTAAACTAACATGACAAGGTGGATAAATGTGGTGGTTTTAAATGTTCTTGTTTTAATAGAATGAAGATTATAAAAAAAAGGATTATTTGACAGCACTAATCCCAACTATAACTGATTTTTTCATAATAATCCGAAATACATTTTATCTCACAGTAAACTATACTATTAACCCCGTTTTCTCATATTGCACTCCGGTAACCGTCTACCTGCTAATCAGATTACATATTTTTTTCTTTTCCTATGGTAATGTTAATACAGAAAACCCTCATTTCCACTACCTTTTTCGCCATTTTCGACCACCATACATAACCACCGCCGCCCGGTCGTTTTTTGCCATTTCTAAAAACTACACACTATGACTAAATTTGTTCACTATTTCAATGGGTGATTGATAATGATGTTTTTTATGCAATGCAGATGACGAAGCTGTCCATTATACAACCAAAAGATCACATATCTAATCACAACCATGACACAACCAACTATTTTCCCTCTCCCAAGTACGCATTTCTTCTGTTTCTCCCCTTGTTTTCCTTTGTCTGCAGTTATAAGCATTTAGTATGCGTCTTTAAACCCCTAACCTCAAATTGATTTGGGGGAAATTTTCAATTAGGATTAACATGTTAAATAATGTGAGGGAAAATGTCAATTTGGGGTTTTCTTTAACTATGTTGTATTTCCGATAAAATTGGAACCATTCTTTGGGTCGAAATTTTGGGGAGCAACCGAGCAAGACATGGATGAAAGAAAAGAAATGGTGTGTAGAAAGAGATAATTTGATTAAGGAGAAAGAGGAAAAGGAAGAGATATCAGAAGGAGATAATTTGATTATGGAGAAAGAGAAAGGGGGGAAAAAGAAGGATAAAAGAAGAAGAATGGAGAGTAGAAGAAGAAAGAATGAATAACCACCAAATATTAATGAAGAACATGAGGATAACGAAGAAGATGTACCCTTTCAATTGATCAATAATATGCCCTATTGTAACAACCCAGTTTCTCAAATGACTTAAATAACAAAAATGCGGAATAAATACTAAGTCACAGAAATCAGTAAAATTTAAAACCGTCAACTCAGAATGAGTTGCTTCATAAAAACTGGGTGTCAAAACATAATACAAAGTTTGCTTACTGAATTACATTAAAATAAGGTTGGACAGTATTAGGATTTTGTTACATCAACTTATTAAAGATGAAAATTAGATAACATTTCCTCTCGACAAACCCCTTCCTAAGTTTCATTCTTCAAGATCCAAGTCACCTGAAACATTATTAAAATAAAACTGCCCCACTTAGTGGGAGTAACCTAACCGTCCTCTATCAACGGCCTCAATCATGTAGAAAATTAGTAATGCAATTAGGCGGTCAAACATACAACTCCAGTCACATTACAACTTCGACACGTACACCATGTGACATGTACATGAAGTAGCACATAAGTTCATGTGAACAATTTACATTAAGCATGTGACATAATGATCCCGAGAGCATAACAACATTATTTAACAACCTATTACATCAAACCTTCTTTATTATCAACATAAGATAAGTTCAAGTAGGCGTCATGTGAGTAAAACGTGTAGTCATTTATTTTAAAAACATTCATCTCTTTGAAATTAAGCACGGGACGTGACTACTAATGTCTCACGCGTACTCAAGGCTTGCATCTCACTTTGAGTACGAATGGGAGCATCAATCCCGCCGATCACACCGATACTAGGAGGTTTACATCTCACCCCTAGTGCTCAATAGGATCGAATCACTAAATTGACTTAGTTTAACAACCGGAATCGTGGGGAAGAACAGACTACTAATGGATGGTCTCAGAGGTCTCATTTAAGTGACATGTCCCATACACTTCGAGGCACCAAGACAATCGCAACTGTCAAGGTCTGCACACGATCGCAACCGTGAAATAATATTAATTGCCAAGATATCTGAAAGGAAGTAAAGCTGATCAAGCTCCTGTCAATATATGCGCATATACCCACTCCACAACTCCTCGGAACACGCAGCTCCTTAGTGGCAGTTGGTCGACTACTATCCTAACGACAATCCCTCCACACGCAGCTTTGGGATGTACTGTCCATACTCATATAGCATAAGCTCTCTGAGCAATCTCCCATCACGTCGATCCCTAAACCGTACCAAGATAGCGCCCAACACGCAAAACAAATGACTCATATATGTCTAATAGATACGATATTACATTGATATACTGACTGACCGACATATTATCAATACATTGGTATCTGGCTCAGAGGTCCCATTCAAGGGGCATACCCAAGATAACCAAAATTAGCATACTGACTCAGAGGTCCCGTTCAAGTAAATAATATCGGACCTATAAACTCCTGCAGGTCATAGTCCAAGTTAATATACATACTAACTCATAAGTGCATTAACTCTATTAGAGTTTCATAGGTATTAATCTTAATCGAGTTGTTTTCGCATTTGAGATTTGGTACATTTTCTTCAATTAGTAGATTAGAAACATAATTCATTATTTCTAGTTCATTATTCAAGAATTAATATTTCTAGGTATTTTATTCTAAGTATAAATTTACTTTGACTTAGTAACTTTTGACTAATTAATTAGTCAATGGTTAACCAAGGTCATCATAGTCAACTCACAGCTTAACTAATATTTTAATTAGTCAAGGCATGACCAGAGACAAGTCCCTAAGTGAGTATTTAATATTCCACTAACGTCCTTATATTATAATACGGAGTTACTCAAAATTCGATGGTAAAATAAGTGTTTTAAACTTAAAACTTTCAAAGACATTTTAGTTCAAAATTTTACTAAATTCATAAAGATCGTTAGAATCGTGTCTTTAGACCTTGTTAAAGTCCTTAAAAATCTTTTCAAAAATAGTCTTTGAGATAAGATACAATCAAGCTTTTAAAACAATTATTAAATAACTAAGTAAGGTAGTTTAAATCATAAAATGAATATTTTTATGAAAATAGTTAAAAAAAATATATTTTTGTATTCTCCTTTCTGTATTGAACTTGTAATTATTTTATGGTTATAATTTAAATTATTTTAAATCAAAAAGTATTAAATTCGTATTAAACCATGAAATCAGTTGTTTTGTTTATTTTTGAAAAAGAATCAAAACTTAATATATTTCAACGAAACTTTGCATGCTGGTTACTAATAAAATAATTGAACTACTGTAATTATTTCATAATTTTTAAAAGACAATATTATTTACTGAATTTCGTACATTATTAATACTTTAATAAATCTTATAAAATAGAATAAAAATCGTATCGATGCAAGGTTAGAGCCTAAAAATCCTATAAATCAGTGAGTACAACCTATTAAAATTTCAACTCCATGCGATGTATGAAACCGAACGAGCATAATAAACAAGTTTCGGTATTTTCATACAAGTTAACATACACATATCATTTTCCATTTTGACCTTGTTTTAGTGGATCTAACATGTGAGTATTTACTAAGTATTTTATGCCTTTAGGTATATTTTTCATGTGAGGTGATAACACAAATAGTAGGAACACACATATATTAAAGACATGTACACTTCTCATGATAACTTATTCTAGGCTATTATTCATGATGATCATTGCATGTAGCAAATAAATCTTATATTATCCTAATTACATACTTGTTAGAATAACCTATTCTACCAAGATTTGTTTATTCGCCTCCTAACTAAATTACTAGTCTTCTACAATTACGAGGCAAAGGAATTAGGTTAGGTTACCTTAGAGATTTTCCGGTTCTTGGATATAATCAAATATGCTCAAATCAACTAACTCGTCCTCCCTCTTATATTTTTGGTTTCATGACAAGAATGAAAACAATAAACAAGTTAGTAATAGCTTACATAATTAATTAAGTTCTTTATAATTAAAGAAGTGTTTAGAAAAGAAGAGATCAAAATTATACAAGTTGAACTTAGGATTTGAAGTTACATAAATGAGGATGAATGCTAAATGAAGTAGAAAAATTGTGAGCAAATATGAAGACAACCCCCTTTCATTTATGCTCAAAGTTTACGTAATATTTGAGCATTCAAAGCTGAAATTTTCTTCACAAAGGCCAAATTGGTGGGCAATGTAAGAGATGATGAAAGGCATTAACAATGACAATGTGTAAGAAAAATGTAAGAGACATGTGACTCTTGTCTTGGGGTAAAAGTGAGTAAAGAATAAGCCACTTTTACTCAATAATAGAGGATGGGTGAATATATTTTTATTGGTTTTATAGGAACAAGTATAAGAGTAGTTTGAGTGTACATAATATATCTTATTAAGGCAAGAGCAACAACCGAGCAGGTCTGAAATTTTGGGATGATTAATGGCAACTGAAAATATTACCATTGCGTCGGGCTCGAAAAAATAATAAATTTAGGCTTTTGTTTCGCCTTAAGCGGAGTTCGAATGAGGAATTACAGGCCAAAATACGAAGCCAGATTAAAGTTACGCGGGAATGAAAAATCATAACTTACAATGATTGTTTCGAAAGCTACAAAGGGTATTAGATGAAATTTCAAGTTTCTCTTCTAAAATTCTACTGTAATATTTAAGAGACTAATTATTCCGTACTCGGGCAAAGCTATATAAATAAACTATTAAAATTTACGGGGTGTTACACCTATGCTGTTCTTTAACCGGAAATAAAAGGTTAAAAAGAGGCCAATTTTAGTCCGTGATACGTTGGGTAAAAGTTAGGTATATTGTAGGATACAATGAATTGAGATTAATATGAGAATACCACCTATAATATTAATTTTTCTTGTTATTTTTTCCAAGAAAAAAAAACAATAGTTAATGTAAAATTCGATATTTTAGACATCTAGCCCTTGATATAAATTGGAATTTAACAATCGCTTAGAAATAAAGTAAAACAATTGATATTACCGTATTGACTTTAGAATTAGTGTTTTGGTTCGTCAAAAGTTAAGGAAGTGAACAATAAAGATTAAACATGCAGGGGAAAGGAAATGATTTCTTCTTCGTTAATATACTTCTTTGGTATAGAAAATGTAAAAACATGACAATAAAGGTCTAAACCAACACCCAGCTCCAGGATAGCAAACATGTCACCACTACT
The DNA here is from genome assembly GCA_022085475.1 of Heliosperma pusillum. Lineage (NCBI taxonomy): Eukaryota > Viridiplantae > Streptophyta > Magnoliopsida > Caryophyllales > Caryophyllaceae > Heliosperma > Heliosperma pusillum. The sequence continues at coordinate 4,801 of JAIUZE010023609.1, read as the reverse complement.
AATATAGGGATGTTCTAACTTAACTAGAAATATTGGGTTGAAATCATGCGAAGGTAAAATGTTAAAAATAAGAAGAGAGAACTTTAACATCATAGTGGTCCTACTCATCTCGAATCCGGACTACATTGAATGGTATAAACTGAAAAAACACTTACCACCACAGCAACGCAATCTCCTCCGTTGGCAACCACATTACTCCCTCTTCACTAGCGTCATCTTCCCCACATGAGTTTTAACCTTGACGAACAATATAACTTCACCCACTATAATCGCCAACCCACCATATGGTGGTGTTATATGGCTCAATGGGTAGAGATGAGATTCGTCGGTAGGGTATGGTAAGGTTGGAGAAGTGGTCATCGACAATAAGGAGCTAGAGAGAGCACCCACAAAGTTGCTAGGGTGGCGGCGGTGGTGGTGATCGGTGAGTGCTAATGGTGGGTGGAGGTTTGGAATAGAGAGCTAATGGAATAAGATATCTTACAAGAGTGAGGGGGTGGATGTAAGAGTTGGTAAACGGGTCAATCAATTCCGTTTCGCATCGTCAGGCTAAATCTGTTCGATTTAAATCACTTTGACCTTAAATTCGGTTTTAGCTCGATTTGATCAGCTTCAATTAAATTAGTCACTTCAATCTGTTTGTGCTATTTCGAGACAAGTGCGATTCAGAACGGGTCTATATCAGTTTAGTTGAGTTTCGGGTCATCATTTTTTCGAGTTAAAGGTCAAAGCAAATAAATTAAATGTGCCTTATACTTTTCAATTTGAATATAATAATTCATAATACCATAAATAGTTAATGAAAAGATATCTAAAATATCATTTTTTGTATGAGAAAATAAATATTTATCATTTACGTCTATTAGTTAAGGGATCTTATCCGCTCACTTATATGCAGGTTCATATATCATTCAATTGTTATTTAACTCAGCTCAGTTTCAGATTGAATTGGGTTTCAAATACCATTGAAGTTACTCATATCGAATGTTCAATCGGTCATCAATAAAAATGTTTTCAATCGATTTTCAGGCTCGGGTCTAATGGACTTGTGTGACACCCCGCGCTTTCGCAGTAAAGTAAACACATAGATTTGCAGCGGAAAACACGAGATTTTGAAAACTTTAAAAGCAAACCGCGAATGTCACTATGATATAAAACCAAAACTTAATTTAATAAATCGTTTATAAAAATTGTATCTTAAATAAATACAAGGGACATCGATCCCTTGATAAAACACAGTTAATATACTAAACTAACATAAACTACACGCTAAGGGTGAATCGCAGTAAGAACAACGCTCGCTAGCTCACTCGCCACAACCCCATGTAAACACCAACCTGCAACCTGTTCATTCATTAAAAATGAATGCCACAGTCAGTGGGGAGTAACTCAGTGTTCTCCCAGCCATATTACATCACAACGCACATAAACAAGCATGTAATCATGAGTCATCATGCAAACATATATATCATGCCGGATGTGAGAATAACATTATGATAATAACAATATACGAGTGAAGAAAACCATCACCCATCATCATCATGCAATACAAGACTCGGGGAAGACTCCCCTTGGATACCATATAGAACACTAAGGGCTTGCATCTCACCATTAGCGACATATGCTTGAGAAGGTTTAGGAATCGACATACAAACTAATCATAGGCATCCAATCAGTCAAGTATACAATCCATCATATGTTCAAACATAAGCATACACACTCTCACGGTAAATGACACGCACTAGCATCATGTACAATAGCAAGACAAGTCAATGGAAGTCCACGGAATAAGACGTTTCCCTGAAACGTATACGATAAGACGTTTCGTATACTCATGAATTAGACAAACATGTCCACGGGGTAAGACGTTCCCCTAAACCGTGTACGATATGACGTTTCCCACACACAAGACTCTAATCCTCTCGGTAGGACGACGATAATAATACGGTCCTAGTCTTAACCTGGCCAGACTCTCGGGATAAGACGTTTCCCGATTCGACATGTGGTATGACGTTCCACATCAAAGACTCGATAACACAAAGGACGTCGAGTACCCTAAATTCGGCTAAACCACACGAAAGAGACGGAAAGAGATCTATAGTGAAAAGTCAAGCTAGTACGCTACATGCAATGACACTACCTCGCAAGGATACAACATTTGACGGCCGGGTCGATCAACGCATTGCGTTCACCTCCTAACAACGTCGTCATATCCCCACTAAAAAATGCATACAAGCATCAAGGATACATCCCATCACTCCGACATTCCAGTCTCACGAGGATAAGGGTGTAGCCGGGGAATGAGAGTTCAAAGCACTCAACGAGTAGTGCTCAAATCAAATACATAAGGTAGAACCGACTCAAGAGGGGACATATCAAGAACCGTCACAAAACATGTGATATAAGCATGTCAGATATCATATATTCTAAACATCAATATTTAATGCTATTACCTAAGTTTATAAGATAAACGAACCATACAAGCTATTACATGTGAAGACAAGTGGAGAAGAAATGAGAAAAAGATACAGGGGATGCCAGCCGGTCGGTGGACCGGCTGCCGGGTACCCGGCTGGTACCTCAACAACACTTAACAACAACAATAATTTACAGGGGCTCCTTAGCCGGTGGGTGTGACAGGCTGCCGGCTACCCGGATGGGGTCACGGGCCAAAATGAGGAAAGTGTAGAAAAGGAGAAGAGGGGGAGTCTCGGTCGGTGAGACCGGCTGCCGGGTTGCCGGCTGCCGGGTGGCCGGCTGAGACTCACGGCCAACTAAAAATATCAACCAATATACAGGTGTGCCCAGCCGGTTGGGGAGACCGGCGGCCGGTCGGCTGGCTGGGACTCACACAACACCAAAATCACCCAAAATTGTCCAATTCACATCAGGAGGTTCCCAGCCGGTTGGGGTGATCGGTGGCCGGTCGGCCGGCTTGGAAAACACACTCGAAAATCCAACTTCAACAACAACCAATACTCCAAATCCTTTGATACCCATTTAATTCCAACACATTTATCAACAACAAATCACATTTAATGCCTTCTAAACATATCCAATCATTAGACAAGATCAACTAAAGCACATTAATTGTTCAAATCAAGTTCCAATATGATAAGTAGACCTAATTAACAAGGTAAATGTAACTTAGAATAAGATTAGTGAAAGATAAGCAAGTGAGGTGAATTCATACATATGTATGAACAACTAACGCATATCTATATGAAATTAAGCAAAGATTCCATCTTTCATTAAATACAACTACAATTAACACTTAAAACACGTATTGATATCGAGTAACCCATCACCGTCACCTCGATTAGCACTTCAAATCTTCGATTCCTAAGCTAACCATCAACCCAAATGAACTCCTTGACCCAAAATCTTCAAAATACATCTTTTCCCGATATATAAAGCGACAAGAACCCAAAATCGAAATATGGTGAAAGACGGTCTAAAAACGACGTTAAAAGTTTCGATCTTTTATTAGCTAGAAGGGAAGAGGACGGTGAGAGAATTCCGAAACATTAAACGGAATTGAATTACGTTAAGAAACAAAGAAGTTATGCTCGTCTTAAGTTTATATATTGAAAATGGGATTTATAAAAATTTGGAGGAAATGGATATTTTATGGTATGAAAATGAAGAGGAGGATGAGAGGAGAAGATTGATATAAAAATCGTCAAGTTTCGTTGAGAGACGGAGAAATGGCATCCGTCTTAAGATTATAAAGTTATTGAGGTTTAATGGTGTTTGGTTGAGGAAGAAGAAGAAGAAGATGGTAATGTTGCTGAAAAATAAGGGGGAAGGTGAAGGGATAAGTGGGTGTGTTTTGAGAAGATGAATAATAGAAGGCCCAACTTTTATATTGGGTCAACTCATTTGGATTTTTGCGTAGAATCCGATTATGAACTCATAACGAACTAAACAGTTTCTACCCAACTAAACTAAATTCTATTTAGCATTAATTTACAGCCACGAAATCATAAATTATCTACTTAAAATATTTTAACCAATAAAAGTAAAAGACGAATTTACATAATTCACAACTTTAGTAAATTATTTATTATTATAAAATCTGGGGTGTTACAACTTGGGTTAACTCAGTAACTGAGGGGTAAATGGAATTATTGAAATGGTCATACAAACATGGAACAAATTAAGTAGTTAATTGTTCATTCATCTGCCATTTTATGGTAAACGCTCCTTATACATGCAAAATCTTTCAAAAAAGTTCCTTAAGCTTAGAACTATGTTCGAGAAATATTGATTCTTAACTAGACGTAATACGGTGTAACTATACTAAAAGTTGAGAGCAAAACTTGTGTCGATGTGAATGCCCTCGGGAACAAAAATGTGGACGTTGCGTACTTGGGTAAAAAAAAATTACATCTACATTGATGTAAGGCGATTATAAACCTTTTCTGAAATCGCAAACTGATCTCCCAAGAAAAATGCACTATCACTCTAAACTATGAGTGACCCTCTGAATCTATAAATATAATAAAAAAATAATCTAAAGCACCAAAACTCGCCATGTTTCATTTTAAGAACATTTTATGAAGCCACATCATCATTTGATTATGAAATGTATTAAACACAAATGAAATAATCAAATATTAAAAAAGATGAAGCCACATCATTTTAAGAAAAATGAACCTATAAAAATAGTCGATTGATGGTGGGTTCAACGAGCCATAAGTCAAACAGTTGACTGATCGATCACATATGCGAGTTATAATGATACCTCGCAGGACAATTTTGTGACAACGTTATGGAGTCCTAAATGTTTCAGAACATT
>JAIUZE010023608.1:0-16462 GCA_022085475.1 Heliosperma pusillum | reverse complement strand
CATCTATAAGCGAGTTTATTAGGTAACGAAGCTCCTGGAATCAATTCAATTTGATGTTCAATGCCTCGCTTATGTGGTAACCCATTTGGTAGTTCCTCGAGAAACACGTCACCAAACTCGATCAACATGTCTTGGATTGCTGTGTTGTTGCTATACTCGCTTGCTACACCACGCACCAATAGTACTAGGCGTGTTCTCCTTTAGCTAACACATCCTCGACCTCCTTTGCTTCTAAGAACAAACTCCCTTTAGCATTAGGCGTCTTCTTCTTTGATGATAAAGGATTAAGATGATACTTTGCCTTTCCCTTAGTCACAATGTAAACATTACTTCTGCCTTCATGTTCAACCTTTTGATCGAATTGCCATGGTCGACCCAAAAGTATATGACAAGCACTCATCGGAATCACGTCACACCACACCTCATCCTCATATGGCCCCAATTTAAAAGAAATAAATGCTTGTTTCTTAACTTGAATTCCATTGTTCCCATCAAGCCAATGTAACTGATAAGGTTTAGGGTGATTTCTATTTGACAACTTCAGATTATCGACCAAATCCTTCGATACAACATTGGTGCAAGACCCACTATCGATAATAAGATTGCAAAGTTTATTTGTTAGCTTACATCGAGTGTGAAATATATGCACCCTTTGTTCATCTTCGACCCTAGTATCCTCGACATATAGGTTTCGAATCACCAATGTCTCCCTTTCCTTATCACTATAAGGATCAACCACATGAACCTCCTCTTCTTCGTCTTCACTTGTCGTCTCTTCTCTTTCACGGTCAGGTAGCACAAAGTCTAGGATGAGGCTCACATAACTCATCGACTGTTAGAGTGCGCTTTTGTGGGCATTCATTAGCTATATGTCCATTACCTTGCCATTTGAAACAACGCCTCAATGAGCTTTCTTTGTTCTCCACGGTCCCACTCCTTGTTGTTGGTTTTCCTTCTTCTTTTTGTACTTCCTTAGGTTTGATTTGTGGTGGTTTAGAATAAAATCTAGAACTTGCACTTGAACTTGCTCCTTTTGAATAGGCATAAGACCTCCTTGCCTTATCATATTTTTCGAATTTGAGAGCCAAACAACATACATAGTCAAACCCTTCATACTTGTGTATTTCAACCCTTGTTGCGAGTGAAGGTGTTAAGCCTTCGATGAATCTTGCTACCCTAAGCTCTTCTTTCTCATCAAGATCACAAAGAATCGACATCCTCTCGAACTCATTGATATAATTAGTCACGGATAGGCTTTCTTGTGATAAAGATCATAGCCTTAAGTAGTTCTCTTGTTTGTAATCTCTTGGCATGAATCGCTTCTTTAAGTGCTTCTTCAATTTTTCCCAGGACTCAATCTTAGGTTTTCCAGCCTTCTTTCTTTGCTTTTTTAAGTTTTCATACGATACGGAAGCATATTTGGTAAGTTTAAGAGTGGCTATCTTGAATTGTTTATTGTCATCGTAGTCCTTATATTCAAAATTACGTTCGGTTTGGCGTAACCAATCCATGAACATTTCCGCGTTCATGTCACCATTGAATTCTGGAATATCAACTTTTAATCCACGATCATCATCATCATGTGAGGTTCATATACCTACTCATAAGACTCTTCTTTTGATATACTAATTAACTCTTTAATTAGTTTCCAAGATCTAGTGCATGCAAACTAAATAAAACAAAGTGGAGAAAGAAATTGTTCCTCGCATTGTTGTTTTGGACGTGTAAGGGCACAAGTGTAAGACACCTTCTTACAACTTTTTCTTGAGCTAAAGATAAATGGATGAACTTCCTAGTTCCAAGTGTAGGAACTCTCCTTGGTGATGCACCTAGAGTCCTAGACTATCCCTTATCACTCAAATGTAAGCTTACTAAAACTGCAAATGAGTAGCCCTTAAAACCGAGTACAACATGTTTCTAATTACCACTCCAGTATTATTGTGTTAATACTTGAACACAAGTTCTATGAAACTTCTTAAGTTTCTAACCATGTAATATTTTCTAGTGAGATGAAGATAGAAATATTTTCTATGAGATTGAATAATTAGTAAACAAGAGGGAAACATCCTCTTATTTATCCCCCTTGGGAAGGGAGGGCATGCCATTTCTTTTTGCCTTAACAAGGTGGTAGGGTGGCTATAGGCATTAGCGTAGTAATCATGGTGTTTAAGATTTGATTAGAACATTTAATCAAAACCTAAACCCTACCCTACACCTTGCAAAACCAGTGCACCCATGTTAACATGGGTATCCATTTTATTGTGTGATTTTTTCAATTGTCAAATATATGACATGTGACATGTGACATGAACTTAGCTTATAAAAGTGCATTTAACTAATTAAAATGCAATTTCATAAAAAATAAATTAAACTTAACATTTTAAATAATAATGTATAATCACATATATATAAAATGGGTCATCTCATATTTGGTTAATATGATCTACAACTAATTGTAAACATAATCAACCAATCATGCTTATCTCAAATGTTTCATAAACATTAAGCATTCTTAGTAATATAACAATTAGATTACTAAATTGAATCTTATTTAAAAATATTACAATAAGATATAATTCTCACTAATTATACAAATTTGTTTTATTTAAGGGATTAGTTAATTTGTATCGTTATACAATTAACTAGTATTGGTTCCCGGCTCCTCCCGGGCTACCTATATTTATCATTAAAATTTATTTTAATTAAATATACTTTAAAGTTGTATAACTCATAAATTTCTCATCAATATATTTTCTTATAATATATCTTTAAATTACGATAAAATCAATTATTAGACCATTCATTACTCCCACTATTAATATTTTACTTTAATCAATTGGTCGGCTAATTGTTCATATATACTTTTTTTTATTGTTAGTATTGTTTATTTTATTACATTCGTTATTACTACTGTTACTTTCCCTACTCTCGTCGTAATTATTGTTACTTTCACTACTCCCACTGTAATTATTGATACTTTCAGTAATAACGCATTAATATTGAAAATTTCACTACTCATGTTGTTGTTCTATTAATTTCATTACTCTCGGTTTCAATATTGTTACTTTGACTATTAAATTGAGTTATTACTATTAATTGATAGGTGATGATTAAACATGCAATTTGAGTACACATGCAATTTTAAGAGGCTCATATATTTACATAAATATATTACATATATGTTAAATTAATTTAAAGGAATTATGCAATATTATATCTTTTGGAAACCTAGCTTGATTTATTTACCATTTAATAGTTTCCAAAATATTATGTGTAAGTTAAATAATTATAAATTTTTAATTTAATGTATATTCTATGCTACTAATTGTTACCATAAGTGGGGAATGTTTATTTTAAGGAAAATCACCATGTTTTCGTATTTTCTAAATTTGTACTTCAACCAAAATTATATAATTACATTGAAATCCCTTGATCAGGTCTATCACACAGCGCTATCGATTAAAAACTATATAGTATAATTAATTTGTATAACTTTATTTAATTACATGGAAGTCCCTTGGTTTCAGGATTTTATATATAATATAGATTAATATTCTTGATTAGGGAATCGTCTTTTCTTTGTGACCTCGAGGGATCAACTGATCACCACCGTCATACGACAGTAATGTCAAACTCTAGTAAGTCAATCGTACCGATTAATGTGGACCAGTTGACTATAATGTTAATCATCCCTTTGTATTCTTGTTATTGAGATTTAATTAAGTGATCGCACTATTGTTGAGGACACTTACTCCAACACATCCTTGTCTCTTGTTTTACTTCTTGATCGTGTTTCTTCGACTTCCACTTCACCATTGCTTTCCACGTCTTCTTTCTTCTTTTCTCTGTCTTTCAACATGGTAGCTATGCCTTTTTAAAACATGGTTCATCTGAGCTATCTCGTGTCTTAACACGTAATGGCCTTCTTGACAAGTTTTTGGCTCTTCCTCTTGATCACTCATTATTATATAATTCCCAAGACAAATATTGTAATACTCCGTCTTTCTGAGTACTTGGCACTCGGTCGAGTAAAGCTTTTTCGACCGAGTGGATTATGTTGTAACACCCTAGAATTTCCGCTATTTATTTTATTCGAATTAATTAATTATTGCTCGGAAATCCTTATTCTATTATTCTTGGTTATACCTAATATTAGTATAACTTCATTGTTGGGTCAAATCCTCCTTATTATTTCTTATTGGGCTTATTTTCTAGTTAAACCTCCTTTCTTTTCTTTTATTTGAAAACCCTAAACCTAATTCTGTCCTCTCCTCCTCCCCTTGGGCCGTGTGTCTCATCCACTTTCCTCTTGATTTTCGTGCCCCTTGTTCCCTATTTATTCATTATTAATTGTTCATCTTCGTTTCTAGATCGATCCTACCCAATCTATTCTTCAATTATTGTAAGTTTTATATTTTATTTCCATCTTTTCATAGTTTTGTGCTCTAGATTATTAATTAGGATCGTTATTATTGTTGGTACGTGTTGATGATGATGGTGAAGGCTTCGTGGACAATCCGGAGGAAGATTGTTATATTCTAGAAGAGGATTTATCGTAAATTTTACGCTAAAAAGGTAACTAGGTGGTTTCCTTTAATTGTGTTTATAGAAAGTGAATTATTGACATGATATAATGATTGATTGTATGATTAATTATTTATGTGGTTATTTATCCTTATCATTCACATGTTTAATTGCATTTAATATTTATGTCGTTATTCTATTTTCAATTATCCATTTGGTGTGCGAACTAGGGATTCAAATCGCGAACCCTAGCGTCGTTGGTGGTGGCGCGGTTGTGGGGTTGTCGTTGCCTAGGATTTCGGCTTCCTCCTTGTGGGGGAGGCTAAGGTTTGATTATGTTGAGGAATTAAGGTTTTGGTTTATATCATTAAGGTTATAACATATTAAACTATAACTTTGCATGTAAGCTACCCAAGTTATACCCGTTTGAGCTATAACTTTGAAAGTGACATTATCGTGCGGTACTGCGGTGTATTATAACAAGACTCGTTGTGGTGAAATGGTGGTTTGTACCATGGAGTCGACCCCTCGGTGATGGTGTCATAGAGAACTAACCTGTGACGGAAGAGAGTTATAGTTGATGATACTATAACCTCGCACGTATAAGGTTAAAGCTTGAAGTGTTATAACTTCACTAAAGTTGAGTGAAGGTTATAGGTGAAGGTACTATAACTTTGCTGAAGTTAAGTGAAAGTTATAGTTGATGATACTACAACCTGACACGCTTAACTAAGGTTATAGGTGGTGTACTATAACTCTGTCAGAGTTAAGCGAAGGTTTTGGTTGATGATACTATAACCTAACAAGCTTAGCCAAGGTTATAGTTGTGGTTACTATAACTTCACTAGGGTTAAGTGAAGGTTATAGTTGGAGGCATTATAACATTGGATATTATATGCCTTTGTGTCTGGTGTTATGGTAACTCGAACTATAACATGACCTTTAAGGTGTAATGTTATAGGTCAAGATATTATAACCTTAGTCATCTGTGCTTGTTTATGTGTAGTGTTATAGTTAGTTGAACTATAACACTATGTTTGCATATTGTAATGATTGCTCTTACTCACTCGATTGGTTGAGCAGTCAGTTATACTGTTCTTGAGTTGAGTCGTGACGTGGTTCACGCATTGTTAGACAGTCAGTTATACTGTTCCTATGTTGAGTTGTGACGTGGTTCACGCATTAGTATCACTACCACAAATCCCTGATTTTTATAACGTTTTATTGAGTGATTTTCGACGCTTTAAAGCTTCCTTTTATAGTTTTTTTACGCTTTCTCAAAGCGTCAGTTTTTGGGCCGTCATTATTTTTTGACGCTTTTTTTCGTCAGCAGTCTTGACACTTTTTAGTGTCATCAACAAATACTGACGCTTTTAAGTGTCACTTGAATCGACAGAATTAGGCGTCACACATATATGTACTGACGCTTCGAACTGTTAACCTTAGTGACGCTTTTGGTCGTCAAATTTGAATTTTGGACACTTTTTTTCGGACACAAACTGACGCTTAGACTTTTGAGATTTAAATTCCTAAAAATGTAAAGATTAAAATATAGATCATAAAAAACAAAATGCAATATATGATGAAGTACCCACGTACTTTATAAATAAATATTATCCATTAGTGTGAAATATCTCCGTCCCAAAACTTGTACATAAAATTCAACAACTAAAAACTAGTACTCTGTAGTTCAACAAATAAAAAATATAATAGGAATTGAAAATCCAACATAAAGTTGTCCAAAGAAAATCATAGATAATGCTACGTAACTAGCTACACCAGACACTTAGTACGTAGTTTGAATGTCAAAATGGCTTCAGCCACATGTAGGCGCAATGTCAAAGGGGGCTTCAATCAAACTTGGCATCGTGACCATCTGATAAATCTAAAACCTATAATGGACAAACAAAATATAATTTGTATGAATAAAAATATATTTGACTGGGATAACATAAAACAATTATCAGACTGGGACTATGACTTTGTTTAGTCTAGTTCAGCACTCAGAAAGCAGAAGTTCATATGTGCAATATGTTATATGATGTAAAGAATGCTATAATGATAGTGTGAGAGCAACATAAATTAAGTAATAAGACAATAAATAACATTTGCACCAAGCACAATGATCAACAACAAAGCTAACTCTTATAGCAGAAAAATCCAGCGACACATACCTCAAAGTTGTCACTAGAGAAAAATGCTAGATATATACAACAATATATATCTTTATATATTGTAAATCTAGCAAAAGATAACACAACTAATAACCCCCTCTCAAATAAAAAATAGAAGTAAAAAAAATTAAGCATATATACCTGTTTATTAGCCATATTCAAGACTGATTTTGCCATGCCTATAAATTCAGCCGTAGCTTTTCCGGTACTAAAAATGTCCAATATTTGACCAAACTGTGTCGTCATTTTTTTTAACAAGACGTTACTCTCATCGCACTTGGTTTGTAGAACTTCGTGTTTCTTTACCAACACTTTATTCTCCTTGGTCACATCAGCCAGCGCATGCTTCATATTATCTAAGGCTAAGCTATTACTCTCTCCCGAACTAATTCCATCTTTTCTTAAGATATCATGTACTCCTAACACATCACTTTGGTTTACACCATATCCATAACCCACTGGGCGTTTAGGAACCTCATTCCCATACATTACCGAGTTAAAGGCTTCATTCTCGATTTGTACACGAGATTTGGAACTTGTTGGGTGCATGACAGTTGCGGTATAAATACTTGCATCTACATCAATCTTAAAAAAGAATATAGCTCTTAAGAAATGATATTACATAAAGATAGTTTCAATTTAAATTAAGAAAAATATTGGCTTTGTCGCAAGGATATAAGGAATCAAGGGAAAAAAAAGGAAACATAACATGCTTACCAAGAAATCTTCTGTCATCGTGTCTTTTACAAATGTTCCATCCTTCTTACGATGAGTTCGCTCGAAAATCTCCAAAACACTTGGTTCTCTTTTATTATTTTCTTCATGTTGGTCACATAACACAATTAATAAGAACAGTATATAGTACAATTCAAACTGAATATACATGGCAAGTTTGAAAGAAAGATATTATACGAAATCAGCTCGTATGTTAGCATAGCTGGTAGGCCCCGTTGTATGCATATGATTTTGATTCGCACGTGCTTCTTTTCCGAATTCAGAATATCTATGTGTGAAATATTAGACATTTTCAGTTTTCGCTATAAAAGTAAAAAAACTAAAAATTAAGCGGTGAGAAAAACTCTTTGTTTCACGGTTTATGTTTTTGGGTGTACCTTTCCCTTTTCGGAATACCAATAATCAACCAAATGAATCCAACTAGCACGTGGATGTCCAGTAGGCACTGCTTCGTATATTTGTTCTTTGGTCTTAGTCGTTGGGTTAAAACGCATCTTCTTCAAGTGATGTCTATATTGCCTCACGCTTTTACCCGTGCGCTTAAGAATTGCTTGGTCAAAAAGTTCTCCATCAGGTATCACAAAGCGAGCCTTGAAAAGAAGAAATAAACAAGATACTCAAACTGTTAAGAATTATTCTCTTGGCATTTAATACAAAAAAAACAGAATCCAAACTCTCTGCTTATTCTAAAAACATACCCGAATAAGCTTTACGATGTCAACTTTCAATTGTTTACTAACATGGCGCCAATCTGTTTCTCTAATAGGGCAAAACCTCTCAGTTATCGCAACATCGCCGATAAATCTAATAAGGACATGTCCTCCCATTTTGAGTGGTTGATAAAACTCATTAAAAGTCACAAAGTACTTAGTATCATCAGCATGCCAAACATCATGGGGTTGAATAGAGTCACTGACCATCTTATAGTTACCTTCCTTATCTGCAAAAATCGAGCACAAATGTAATGGTGATATTTAGAGAACAAAAATTCACAAAAACTATTAAAAGAGAACAAAAATAAACAAAGAATAATTCATGTGGATGCAAAACCATCTCAAAATAAGTAAATTTAGTAAATTAGAAGAGTAAAGAAACTTATCATGGGGACTGTCTGAAGAGTAAATAAGTGAATAATTTATGTGGATGCAAAAAATAAGATTACGTAAAGTACAGAAACTTACCTATAGTCATAACATCTTCTTTTTCGTCGAATGCTACTTCATCAGGCCAATCAAGTATTACCTTGTGGCGTCTTGGTTTGAATGCTTTCACGTTGTCGACTAAATCATCATCCAAAGGTGCCAGAGGTGTGTCTTGATTTTTTTGAGACATTTCTATACTATCATGGGGATTGTCTGAAGTACTGTTAAGAGTATTAACTAGCTTAGACTTGAACTTGACAGTGTGCGGACGATTATTGACATAGGGCAATGAAGATGTAGACTTCAAATTATTGGTTTGAGGAGAAACACCAGCTTGTGTACTAGCGGCTTGTGTAGCAGCTAAAATGTGTGTTGATGAACCAAATGATGTAGTAGATGAGAATTTAACAGTGTGCGGACGATTAGTATCAAAGGGCAATGAAGATGTGGACTTCAAATTATTAGTTTGAGGAGAAACAACATCTTGTTTACTAGTGGCTTTTGTAGCAGTTAAAACTTGTGTAGATGGATCAGATGCGATTGTTTTTTTTACAACTGAAGACTTTCCCACTGATTGTCTAATTGTAGATTCTTTCCAAATGGAGATTGATTTTGTTGCAGCAGGAACTTGTTGAGCAGCGCTAGAAGTTGAATAAGTGGTGCTTTTGGATTGGAAAGTTTGTGGTTGTGGTACAACTATCCTTCTAGAAGTAGTGGCTTGACTTTGTGAAGTAAGGCAAGTTTTTTTATGAGGGGATAACAGGGTAAGAGGACGTTGGCCATTTTTGGAGGACGATACAGCTGACGGAGCACCAGCGGCAAAAGTATTCATGAGTTTGTCACTACCAAGGTTTGATGCTACATTATTTGAAGGCCGAAATGGTCCCCATCTCTCATCACCTCCATCAGAAGCAATTTGGGAAGACGATGCAGCTGGCGTAGTATTTAGCTTTTTCATTTTTTGCACTTCCTCCTCTTTCAGCGTCATCTGAGCTCGTGTTCTTTTGCTTCGATAACTCATAATTGATCCAAGTGAACTTTCTTATCCTATAACAATAACAAAACTATCAGTACACACTAATATAAATAAATTAAGTTTAATAAAAAAATATACGAATGCGAATCGTGAAAAACTAAATGAGTTCATATGGAATATAATATAAACCAGCAGCCTCAATAAGAAATGTCATCAATGTTAATAGAACGAAAGTAAATGCCAATAACAATGTCATCCTAAGCCTACAATCTGCAGTACAAAATAATCGTACTGATTACAGAAGCTCGCCAGTATCAATCAAATCTCTAGGATGAGTCCTAATTACATGCAACCACCCTTTATTGATCTCATCTTCAACATAAAAGACTTGCTTCGCTTGTGATGAAAAAACAAAGGGATCATCAGATAAATTTCTTCCTGTGTGCATCAGCTTAGAAAAATTTACACAAACACTGTTATCTAGATACGATTTTATCCCCTTGTGTATGTCTACCCAATCACAATGGAAAATTACGAGTTTGTACTTTCCAAAGTAATCTAATTCGTAAATTCCTTTAAGCTTTCCATAATATATTTTTCCATCAGCTTCAACCATTATCCCAGAATTCTGTGTTTTTCTATCCCGCTCGCGATCCACTGTTTGAAATTTGTACCCATTGATCTTGAACCCGGTCATTCTTTTAGCATTTCTACTTAAGCCACCGGCCAAAGCTTTTCTTAATTCTCCTTCTTTGGTACTTTCATCTAAGTTTTGCACCTAAGTAAAGAGAAAATTATTTTAAAATTATTTTCCACAAGCTACTGAATGATTTCAAAAACTACTGAAATATAAGGAGAAAACCTGAATTTGAAGCCAGTCAGCAAATTCATTGATAATCCACTCATTTTCGTCACTTGAGATGGTGGTAAGGTTATTCTCGTAGCGCTTTTTAGAAAGAAATTCACTTCAATAAAAAAAATATTGTATTTAAGAGACACGTTAAAAAAAAAGAGTTATACCTGTTAAATTCACATAAGAGGCCATACTAGTACTTACTCAAGGACAACATTCATCTCATCTGTATGAAGCAAAATATAGCGGTGTGCTTGTTTTAAGCTTTTGTTATCTAAGCGTACTTTTTCAATTGCTCCAATCACTCTACCACCTGATTCGTACAAGTAGCAATCCATGTCTTGGATAACATCGTCATTTCTCTTAGATCTATTAAAGATGGTCTCAACACCTTCAAGATATCTCGAACAAAATGTAATAAATTCCTCCAATATGTACCCTTCAGCAATTGATCCCTCAGGTTGAGATTTGTTGCTCACATATGATTTTAAATGAGCTAAATACCTTTAGAAAATGAATTATTATTAACTAATATAATGAAAAATAACTACCTAAAAGCACTCAAATTTTTAGATATGTACCTCTCTATCGGATACATCCATCTATACTGAACAGGTCCACCAAGCTTCACCTCGTCTACTAAGTGTATTACCAAATGAACCATGATAGTGAAAAACGTTGGAACAAATTCTATTTCCATTCGACAGAGTACAAGGATAATTTTTGATTCAAGAGCATTTAACTCAGTGAAATCAAGAGTTGGAGAACACAAACATTTGAAAAAAAAAAAAGATAAGTCCCCAAGCAAGTCGATAATTGTTGTGGACTTGGATGCTCTTAATGCTATGGGTAGGATATCTTGCATTAAAACATGATTGTCATGACTCTTAAGATTGATTAGTCTTCGTTGTTTCAGATTCACACATCTAGAAATGTTTGACCCGTACCCATCTGGAACTCTAATTTTTTGCAAGACTTTTAAAAATCTATCTTTTTCCTCGTTGGACATGGAGTATGAAGGTAGAGGCTTGTATTTTCCCTCATTAGGCAAATCTTGAAGCCAAAGATGCCTCTTAACACCCAACTTCTCAAGATCCTTTCGAGCATTCTCATCATCTCTACTCTTATCCATATCTAAAAGTGTTCCTAATATATTGTCACACACATTTTTCTCAATGTGCATAACATCTAAATTATGTCTTAGAGGATTGTGCTCCCAGTAAGGCAACTTGAAAAATACACTTTTTTTGTTCCATAAATTATCATTATCGTCATCCTCACTGTTATTGAGGATATTAGTCGACTCACCTACTTTTCTAGCTCTATTTTTCCTTTTTTGACGTTTTTTAGACTTGCCATAAATATAATCAATCCCTTCTTGTTGTCTCAAAACATCAGACCCACTAGCACAGATTGGAGGACTACGATACTCTATAGTCCCATCAAACAAACTTCCTTGAGAACGATAAGTATGGTGCTCATCTAACCATTGCCTATGTCCAGCATAACATATTTTACCCCCAAACCTACCAGAATTTGTTGAATGAGTGCACCGAGGACAAGCATCATAGCCTATTGTACTCCATCCCGATAACATGGCATAGGCAGGAAAATCATTAATTGTGCTATGTAAAGATGCTCGTAATTTAAATTCTTTCCCCTCATAAGCGTCAAAAGCATCAACACCTTTCCATAACAATTCTAACTCATAAAGTAACGGCTGCAAAAACACATCGATATCAATACCAGGACTGGATTTTCCAGGAATAATGCATGACAATATAAATGATGATGGTTTCATGCACAACCAAGGTGGCAAGTTGTAGAGTATTAGAATAACAGGCCATGTGTTGTATGTAGTATTCATCAAACAATATGGATTAAACCCATCAGTAGCTAATGCTAACCTAACATTGCGTGGATCAGATGCAAATTCAGGATAACGTGAATCAAATTGTTCCCAAGCTAAAGCATCTGCCGGATGTCTTAGTTTTCCATCTTTTACACGATCCTTATGATGCCATCTCATGTCTTCGGCTGTTTTTAATGACTTGTATATTATTTGAAGCCTAGGAATGAGGGGAAAATATCTCATCACCTTAGCTCCTTCACCTTTCTTTCTTTTACCTTTATCATTTTTATTAGTATTGTGATTTTTGTAACACCCGCAAATGTACCCTATTTTTATAGTAAAAATATTATACGCATACGTTTCAGCGAAATTTGGTTTTAGTTTAGAATTAAATTTCCCGAGTCGAATTTAGAATTTCCGTGTTCGTATTTGGATTTTACGCGAGATTTCAAGTGAATCACGTCTTAAGACGTCTTTGACTTTTCTTGACTTTTTCCACTTACTCCACTCATACTCCCTCATAAACCCTAACTTCCTCACAACTCAATCACCTTCTTCCTCACAAAGAAAACCCCAAAACCTAGCTTCCATTTTTTATCCGTCTTAGAATCGTCATAACTCTTTCAATTCTCACTCAAATTCACGTAAGTTCGTCTTATTCTTTCCCTCTCATCTTCCTCTATCCGTATTGGTTGGTAATAAAATTACCGTCTTTCTCGCTTTTCAAATTATCCGTCTTTCTCAAGGTGAATTATATTCATCTTTTATTAACTATTTGTAGGTGGTGACCTCCAAGATCCCGACAAAGACTACTTCTTGATTGAAGAGGACATTGACGCGGATTGTAAAGACGAAAAGGTAACGGTGAAGGGTTACTCGATATCATTTAGTGTTTATGGGTTTTCTATGTTAGTAATAGTATTAGAATAAGTTAGTAATCATCGGAATTGTGTGTTGATGATGGGTGTTGTTAGGTGTTAATTGATATGAGAAATTGATGGTTGTGAGATGTGAGGATTTTTGGTGTGATAACATGTTGGGATTTGATCGTGCATGAGTCCCGCGAAGGACGATGGCCAGGTCGTGTGCGTGGGGAGCTGGCAGAAGTCGGGGGCTGAGAGAAGAGTAGTGGGGGCGCTAGCCGCGTCGTGGGAAGCTGTGGCAGCGTCGTTGGGGCGGGCAGCATTACCGCTTGGCCAGTTTCCCAGTCGACTGCGATTTTCCTGCACTGACCCCCATTCGTAAAAGATCATATTCCTGTTTACTTGCTGTTTGGGATAGTGAAATCCCGTTGGAACCGGAAGGAGGTACGCTTATCACCGACATTGGAATTATGAATTTGCATGTCTAGAACTCTAGTTATGACTTTTGAAGTGGACCCTTTGTCTTAGTTTGTTTCAAAACAACGTTGTTTTAGAGAGGGATCTATGTTCTTATCCTACTACAAAAACAGGCTATGACAACGGTTAAAAACCGTTGTAATATTAAAAAGCGGACGTTGTTAAAGCCTCCGTTGTTAAAGGTTTTAACAATGGTGCCGATTTAATGAAAATACCGTTGTGAATAGTTTTAACAACGGTAAGAAGTCGTTGTTATTACTAGATAACTGTTGTTAAAACGTGTGAATAATTATGGTGGGAAAGATACGAGAACGGTTCTATTAAATTAAACCGTTGTTAAAGGTATGATTAATTTTGGTGGGAAAGATTATAACAACGCTTTAATTTTTCAAACCCGTTGTGAATATTGTTAAGTACAACGGAGTATAATAAAGAAGCCGTTGTGGAAAGTTTTAATAACAACAGGTATTCTATAATACACCGTTGTTAAAGGTATGATAAGTTTTGGTGGGAAATATGTTACAACGCTTTTAATGAATTTTGAAAACCCGTTGTTATTATTTTTATTATTGTTTTTGAAAAAATTGTAATTTGTTCCCCTGCCACCAGTGAAAATCCTGCATAAATCAGCAGCAGTAGCAGCAGCACGCATCATAAACCAATTTCAGAAGCAGCAAAATGATATAGCTATATATAAATCAGAGCAATTCATGTACAGGGCAATTCATGTACATGGCAATTCATGTACAGCAGCAGCAAGATGATATATACAACCAAAATGATCTTTTTCAGAGCAATTCATACTTACAACTTGCTCTAATTAATGACTTCTACAAATTAAAGTTCCCTATCTGCTTCCAAAATAATCTAAGTTTCATTTATTCTTTGTTTGTTCAAGGACGTATTTGCCCAACAAGTCCCTTACCTCGTCTCTATTGTGCTTAGTGTACTCAGGGACATGTGGCGTGTTGATTGAATACTGCGGATAAAACAAATAAAAGACATCGATCAGTAGGGTAACAACAGTATAGGCATATCATACATAATTAGCAACATCGATCATATATATATAGCAGAAAAGATATCAGCTCTAATAAAAAAAAGTAAATAATAGCTACATTAAACTACTAACTCTTTCTGGAATGCTGATATATCTTCGCCTAATAATCTCCAACATGAAACGATAAACGTAGTATCCACATTGGATGCTATCCGGCTGTTTAGGGACCTATTATTACATAATAAACGAAGAGACGAGAAGGCAATTACCAATTAGTTTAATGCGTAATTAAAAAAGACAGATGTATATGCGTAAGTAGTTTAATGCACTTAATTATTAAGGTATTGTATTTGCGCGTACGTACCCCTGTTATCGTAATAAAAGTAGGGCCATCATCAGAATATTCTGTCGGTTGATTGCCGGTTGCTCTTTTCTTCTCAAAGGCCTTTTAAAAAAGGAAAGAGGCCGAAAGTCACATAAACTTACTTAATAATAATAAATGAAACTTAATATTATATGTGCCAAATCATCATCAGTATTATAAACTTACTTAATAATCAACATCTTAAAGGTATCGGATGGTTGTCTATGCAAAGAGTCCAACCAAAATACTTTCTTCGTGGTCGGATTGATCGCTGCTAGCACCCAATGTCTCCTAGAGATCGAGAGACACATCATTATTAACAATCACAACATGCATCATAACCAAACATATAAACATGCAATTGTATTTGGAATCGTAATATTAATTATATATTACCCGGCTTCATTATAAGGGGCAAAAATGAGCTTATTGTTTTTCGCCAATTCCCCAGCAATATAATTTACACGTTCTTCATACGAAAACATCTCGATATGCATAGATAAAACATTTGGGCACATGAATCCGTATTGAGGAAGTGGATTATTGGTCTCGGCGGGGATCACAACCGAGTTAAAGTACCTACATGCCGGTTTTAATTCCGATATTATAAACACTATATCTTACTTAGTCAGAATATTAGAATACTGCATGATTTAATTTATTAAGAAACTTACTTCATCCAAACATATAGGTGTGGGACATCAATCTCGTCAAGGCCAGCCCAAACGGCTAGCGTTTCCCAATCCAGCATTGCTTGGCGTTCTACCCCTACAATATCATTCTCGAGCGGAATAACTATTAATTGCTCGCTTGCTATGCGTCTCTCAGCCTCCTTATAAAGCTCCAGCATCGCCACCGTTCGTACTTTTTCCATGTAAACGTTCCCATGAAATTTAGTACTGGATAGACTCATGACCTCTTTCAGCTTGGGGAAATGATGCGGTGTGCTACCTTTCACAACCTACATGTGGCTAACTAAATTAAGTTGCTCTTTCAATGATGAGGCGATAGTAGAACTTAAAATATAAAGAGATTTGATTAAATACCTCATCAAGTTGTTGTATTGACGAGGTAGTAGAAAGATTATTGTCTATAGAGTTAGACTTATCCATGTTTTTTGTTACCTACAAAACAAAAATATAACATATAAATTTCACTATTTATGAAGGTGATGAACAAAGACAAAAGGCGGGTTAAATTAGATGTATTTTTCTAACCCCGTCTACATTCTGTTGAATTTTACAATCACGAGCCAAGTAAATGTGGCTTTGAGGCCATTGGACAAAACATTTAACCGCATCTGCCAGTCTTACTATGTCGTCGCGGACTGGGACGGGCAGTTTACGGGTTCCATAGCCCTTCACGACTCCCACTATCCCCACTTTTGCATGCTTCGGCAAGAGTCGTACGCCATGAACCAAGATGGTTTCCGCTGAGTCCTTGGGCTTTGGGTATACGAAACCCCGAGCAACAATCACATTCTCTTTGAATGAAGGGTCGGC
>JAIUZE010023604.1:0-17039 GCA_022085475.1 Heliosperma pusillum | reverse complement strand
CAAGGTCTTGGTCGTGATGGATGATAATAGTGGGAGTTACGGTTATCATCGCATGACTTGACTTGGTTTGTCTGTCGAGTCTCAATCTTATCAATCTTATACCGCTAACGGTGAGATGCAAGCCCTAGTGAGCGTATTCGGTTGCCTAAGAGTGTCTTCCCCGAGTCTTTGAATAACATGATGGGTTCGAATTTGTTTTCCACATGATCTTATCATTTTATATTGGATTGCCTATCTATTCTTATTGCAACTCACATGTATATCTATATATGCATGATTTAACTTTTGTATTTCCTTATATGTACGTTTAATGTGATATGGCTGGGAGAAACCAGAGTTACTCCCCACTGATTGTGGCGTTCATGTTTTCATGAATGAACAGGTTGCTTGCATGGATGGCTTTTTGCTTATGCTATTTTGGGTTCGGGTGTGAGCTAGCGGGCGTTGTCCCTGGAAGTTTCACCTCTAGACGATTTTAGCTAGTTTTGCTAAACACTTGTTCTTTGCTAACATTTTAAGAGACCCCGTCTCTTTGTTATATTTCCTTACTTAGTTGTAATATTTTGACACTCCTCGTTTATTTAAACTTGCATGTATAAAGGTTTTTAAAATACCGTATTTCCGCATATCTTTCACATGCTTGTATGTTTTATCTTTCCGCATTCTCGAGGGTTGTCACAAGGTCCAGCCGACAAATAACATGATTAGAAGGCATGACCAAAATTATGGAAAAATCGTCTTAAAACAAAGTTAAAAGTTTCAATCTTTTATTAGCTACAAAGAAGGAGGATGGTGGGAGGATTCTGAAACACTAAATGGAATTGAATCGTTAAAAACGAAGAAGTTATGTCCGTCTTAAGTTTAGATCTAGAAAAATGGGTTTTATAAAAAGTTGGAGGAAAGAGATATTTTATGGTATTAAGAGAAAGAGGAGAATGTTGATATAAAAATCGTCAAGTTTCGTTGAGAGACAAAAAAATGGCATACGTCTTAAGATTGAGGTTTAATGGAGTTTTTGGTGTTTGAGGAAGAAGATGAAGATGCTGCAACTTTGGAGGAAGGTGGAGATTTGTGGTGATTTGTTTTGAGAAGGTGAGTAGTAATATGCTGTTTTGAGAAGGTGAGTAGTAATAGGCCAAATATTCAAGGCGGATATTTACCCACTCGGATCTTTGAGTAGAGTCCGTATGGGCTCATAACGGACTGAAATGCGACGATTTCTACCAAACTAAACTAAATTCAATTTAACATTAATTTAAAGCTACGAAATCATAAATTATCGATTTAAAATATTTTAACCAATAAAAATCAAAGAGAATTTTATAAAATTAACGACTTTATTAAATACCCGTTATTATAAAATCGGGGGTGTTACTTCAAATGCTTCCTATTCGCTATTACTCGTCTTCATACCCTTTTTTGTAAAAAAAATGAAGGAAACAAGACGGTTTTGGTATGGCATTGCACGTAATTGAAGGCTTGTTGACAGTTTTGAAGATCTGCATGAAGAATCGAGAAGAAGAGACCATTGTCATAGGCCTCTAGGCTAATAGGCCACATTTTATGGAGATAAGAAGATCGCTCATTGACCTAGGGCGAGCTCCAGCAGAGCTCGAGTCGAGGTTGAGAGCAAAATGAAGATTACGAGCTGATAACATGCCAGCTCACCCGAGCTCAGGCCATCTTGCCCAAGATGGTGTTGTCTCGTTTGAGTAATAGCCTCGAGCCTAGCACATGTCGTGATCTGCCCAGCTTGCCTGAGTTATGGCTAGCTCGCTTGCGATGGACCTCTTTCGCAGTTCTTATCGCTCTCCTTCGCTTTATTTACACTTTTTTTCTGCCCCAAGTCTTGTGCTTAGTATATATAACCCACCTTACAATTATATTAGGGATCTATTTGTAAGTTTCTTAAACTCGATATTACACATTTCTAATATCATTTTGCAATTAGTTTACTCATTAAACTAAAGGATCTTATGCATGCATAACTAAATAAAAAGATGAAACAATTTCCTTACATTAATTATATGGAAATAGGCACAATATTTGAACTCCTTTCAAATATTGTTCTTAAGCTAGTAATATCAGGATGATCTTCCAAGTTTCAAAGTAGAAACTCTTCATAGTAGCACCCAAGACTACCCCTTTAATCACTACTAAAATACTACACTAGTATGATAAGTAGTATCCCTTAAAAATCATCTAATAACTCTTATTACTACACTAGTATATTATTAGAGAAATATGAACTCAAGTTTTTGTGGAAAACTTCTCTAAGTTTTCTTCTTGTGAGATAAGTGAGATTTAGAGAGATAAGTGAGTTTTATTACTTATGAGATCACTCAATACAAATAAGGAGAAAACATCTCCTTATTTCAAGTGCATGACCGGCCACCCCTTGGGTAGTGGGAGCATGCCTTTGCTTTTTGTCTTAACAAGAAAGTAGGCTAGCTTATTTTAGGCTTTAGGTTAATCATTTTGTCTAATCCATATTAGATTAATAATTAAAATCCAAATGCCTCTTCTAACCCATAAAATCGGTGCACCATAATAATATGGGTGTCCATTTTATCTTTGCATTTTGTCATTTGTCACAAGTGTGACATGTGACATGTGACATGTAACATGTAATTTAGCTTATAAATGTGCATTTAACTAATTTAAATGCAATTTCATAACAAATAAATTAGACTTAATATTTTAAGTCATATTTAATAATTACATGTGAATAAAATGGTTCATCTCATATTTGGTTAAAATAATCTACAACAATTTGTAATTATAATCAACCAATTTTGCTTATCTCAAATGTTTCATAAACATAATGCATTCTAAGTAATAGAACAATTAAATTACTAAAAATGAATCTTATTTAATCATATTACAATAAGTTATCATTCTCACATATAATATAAACTTAGTTCAATTTAAGGGATTAATTAATCTGTATCGCTATACAATTAATTAATGTACATGATTAGGGGATTGTCCTTTAGGTGTGACCTCAAGGGATCAACTGATCACCACCGTTATACGACAGTAACGTCAAACTCAATTGAGCCAATCGTTACCGATTTATATTGACCAGTTGACTATAATATTCATCATCCCTTTTGAATTCTTATTATTGAGATTTAATTATGTGATCGCACTATTGTAGAGGACACTCACTCCAACAATATCCCTCTTGTCCGAGACAAGTGTGCGTCACCAATTCTCTTGTCCTATTACAATCTCCCACTCAATGCAAGGTGTCTTGCAGGTCGTACTTGCATTTGATCATATATCATGAGTGGTTTCCTCGATCTGGAGAGTAACTGTCTGACCGGAATTATCTACCATAGATACCTTCCGAGCGTGGATAAGCATTTTTAGCTTACTCCTCCTCGAGTGGCCTTGAGATTTTAAAAGAACCCTGACAAGGGGTGGACAAATCTTATCGCACTATTCCCTTCGAATAGCCACAGCTCATCATGACCCAAAAGATGCCCATTTGACCCCAGTTACGAAGGTCGTAGAGCATAAATCAAAGTCACTCTGAAACTGTGCCACCTTAGGCGAACAGTCTTTAGTCAAAGAATTGACTCGAAAAGAATACTATAGTAGCTCTTGCCACGATCAGGCTACAAGAATCGCCAGAACTCTATAAGCGGTCACTGCCCGACAGATTGTCCCTTACAGTCTGTCTATGTGATCGACTGGTCATCCCTTATGACCCTATGACACTTGAACTTGCCATCAATCGCATCACACTCTAGTCACTTGGAGACGTCACCTCGTATAAGCAACTAGGGGTCAATGCTATGTTATCCAGTCCACTTTAATGGGATTCAAAATTGTCTCTACAACCCATTTGGATTTAACAAAGCACAAAAACGAGTTTTAGAAACTCAAACGATAAATGTGATTATCATATATGAACAATTAATGCAATGTTATTGCCTCATATCATATAATCTAAAGTTTATTTCGTCAATGACAATTCATGACGAACCTTTTAAATGCAATAAAGGCTTGGGTAGTGAATATACCATGTATTCATTTTTCCAACGTTGTGAATTGCTTTTTCCTTCCATCCAACGTTATTCCTAATAACATGAATTCATCTACGTACATTTCTAGATCTCTATCTAGTGTTGGGCTCTTTAACATGAAAGATGCTCCCACTCGTTATCATGATAACTGATAGGTATTTAGGTGAAAGGATCTACCATTAGTTCCTTGTAAGCCACCTTATCCTCATCATAATGTACTAGGTCTCTATTTGTAGAATTTATAATGATTGACTTTTCAATCATCCTTTTAGTTATTCGCTTCTTGTATAACAAAGGTACGCCTAGGATTTCGATGAAACCTTATAAGTTTGGAAATTTGGGTTTGTGTAACCTTTACCACATATCCAAATTTTCTCTACCAAACATAAGAATGAATCCCTAGTTCTCCTTGAGAACCCTATGGATTTTCTTGTAGGCTATCCAATGACACTTATGTGGATTGATTTGTTATAGGCTTGTCATGCTCCATGCATACAATTTATTTAGGTACGTGCATGTAATGACATACATGATTGGCCTAATGGCGGACACATTAGTACTCATGTAATCAACAACTCTTAGGTTCAGTGGATGACTATGACCCTTTCATAGTGATCCCACTTTCATCAACATAAATAACCTATTTAACTTGTTGAAATAGATAAAGGATCTTATCAATATAAGACACTTTCTAAATGCCAAGCTAAAATCTTCTATTCCACAATAGATTTTGATTTTAGTATACATGTTGCCCTCCTTCATCCAACATTAAAATCCAACCACTCCTTTAAAAAAGGTAATATGAATACGTCACTCACAATGAGTGATACATCATTCACTTGGAAGACAATTTCTCCCACTGAACTTCATGTCTTTACATGATAACTTTAACTCCCACTGAACTTCATGTCTTTACATGACTTTAACTCCCACTGAACTTCATGTCTATGCATGACTTTTCGACAAATTGAGTGAAACTCTTCTTATATCTCATAATAGAAAAGATCATCATCACCTCTTGTTAGATACCATAGGCTTGTGTCATGTACACATCCCATTCCAAATCCCTATTTGGGCATGTGGTTTTGTTGTGTATCTTTTACACACCTACTATGAGGTATTTTACCGATGATTTGGATCTAAGCATAGTTACACATTAACTTAGCCTTTGCAGACATTTTCATGTATTATTGCACACCTCCAAATAAAACATCTTCATGTCTATAGAATGATTTATTGGACAACTCCAAATATATCATACCTTTGCATAGATTCCATTTAGTTTCATAAGTCTCTTATGTTATAAAATTGAATTTTAAAATTTCTAGGTACTTCCACTTCATAGATCATAATCTTATTATTTAAAGAACATTTTCTTTTGGTCTCGTCACTAGTCTAAGGATTCACCTAAGAACGCTTTCTTTTGGTTTCCTCACTATCCTTGAGTCTAACCTAAGAACATTTTCTATTGGTTTCCTCACTAGTTCCTAACTAGTTTTACGTTGTGGATTTTTTTCTCCCACTCTATCTTTAGAAAAATACAATTATTTTCTTTAAAGATAGCCTTATGAGCCACAAACAAATTTGTACTCATACTCGTGAGGGAGGTAGAAGTATCACAACATGACCTTAAGTGATCTAGTAAGGACTTCATTGTAAAGACATCGAATCTTAGCTTCGAGATAGACTAGGTCTATAAGCTAAAGAGGTGGACTCATATTCATGTCATTTGCAATCTTTATAAGTGGTGTGGCCAATTGGTTTGGTAGATTCCCTACTTTGAGTTCAATAACTCAATTTTGACTTAATAATTGATCTTTCAAAGTGAGAATCAAATTCTTATATTTTGAACTTATCATAATGATCCAATCATCATAATTCTATAATGATAAATTTTAGTCGATACAATTTATGTTATTAGTGCAAGTAAAGTATAATGACAAGTTTTAGAACAAAAAAGTTTCAACAAACCGAGTGACTTGGCTTGAAAACCAAGTCACTAAATCCAATTACAACCAATGTCAATAAAAGGAATTAAACAAATTTCCATGTCAAACAAGGAAATTATAAAAGTTCTAAAATCAATGTCTCAAAATACATCCCAAAATTAAGACAATTCAAAATAAGACCAAGCTTCCATAGGTCTTCAATCATGGGTGGCTACCTTAGCTTCCCTTGAAGAGCCTTCTTAGGCTTGCTTGCCTTTGCCTTTAACCTTGCTAGGATGCCCTAATTACAATTAAAAAGGGTAAGAATCACAACTCGTATCTATGTACCAAAGTTGAGATCATAACATAAACGATAGGGATAAATATTTACCTACTGGAACAATATTTCCAGTTTTAAGATCTCCAAGATACTTAGAGCAATTCCTCTTCCAATGCCCTACGCCATTACAATAATGGCATTTTTCCTCATTGGAGGCACCCTTCTTGGGCATGGGAGAGCTATTCTCAATAGCTTTACCTTTTCCCTTGAAGGTGGAGGGCTTCTTCCCTTTACTACCACCTTTTATGAACTTCCAAATACTCTTATTATTAATATTGAGCACATCCTTGGAGGTGCTAACATTTAGCCCCATGTCTCTCTCGGCTTGCACAAGCATATTGTGCAATTCATGAAGAGATGTTTTCATGTTTTGCATATTGTAGTTTACCCTAAACTGCACATATGCTTTGATTTTTCCGAAGGAATGTAAGACTCGGTCGATAACGAGTTTTTCGGAAATGGTCACCCCTTGCAATTTAAGAGTCTCAACATGCTAAATCAATTTGAGTACATGAGGGCTAACCTTTTGGACCTATTTTAGATTCATGTCGAAAAAACGCGGAAGCCATCTCATATTGTATGATCCTAGGAGCTTGTGAAAACATGGTCACTAGCTTGGCATAGATCTCATAGGCAGTGCTCATCTTTATGGCACTCCTTTGGAGATCGGCCTCCATAGGAAAAATCAAAACGTTTTTTATCGCGGCGAACTCTTTGTGGTAAGCCTCATAGCCTCGCCTTGCGGCGGCGATTGACCTTTATTAGGTGTTTCGGGAGAGGCTTCGGTAAGGTAACAAAGCTTGTCCTCACCTTCCGCGGCCAAGAGGAGTTGCGCATCCCAATCGGCAAAATTCGCACCGTTCTTTTCTAGTTTACATCAATCCATGAAGGATCGAAGCCATGAGACATTCGTGAGAGTTGGAGCATTGTAAGTGGTGGATGAATTAGTATTTGTCATTGCGAATAAACATTATTAACTACAAATTTTATACATAAAGGAAACGTCAACATTTATCATTTTAAATACTTGTAAACATTTTAAACAAGTTATAACATTTAAATAGTGACCTTTATCCAACTATTATAAATGATTTCGAGATCCAAATTCATATAAACTTGGGCACGGTAAGCCGATTCATCCTTTACTAGCTTTTGAACCCGTGCCCGCATGGGCGATCTTCAAATTTGCATTATAATTAATATTTATATTATAAATGTCATTGTCATAATTTATACGTAGTATGTAAATAACACTCATTTACGTGCCTTTTTTCGAGTATAAATAAATAACTATTGTATATCTAACATCATGAAAAATAATATTTATATTATAACTTAAAGTGAATTGACTTGAACTGAACTTCTAAAGACTGAAATTATGTTAAAAAAACAGGGATAAGTGACCATCACCCACCAATTACCATCACCCACCCACCACCCACCACCCACCAGTCACCATTCACAACTTGCAACCCACCACACTACTCATCATCACGTATAACTCTCAGTCTCCCACAAGTTCACAATTCAACTCTCATTTTTATTTTTCCAATTTTTGAGTTTCCTCTCCTTTTGTGGGCGGTGTGTGGGCCGTGATCCAAGTGTGAGTTATTGGGGTTTTCTTTTAAAATTTTGAAAGTGGTAACTAACCCTGGCTTCAACTTTGAACAATTGTGAAATTAGGCTTCGTAAGTTTCATTTATAGCAATTAATAAAGCGCATAAATTAAACCAAGAGTGAAAAATGCGACCATGTTTTCTATTTCTCATTAAACTATCATAAAAAAAATATTTTATATTGATATTACGACTTATAACAATTTTTTGTAACAATTTCAACCATGTTAACTACTCTCCCCACACAACAATGATGTTCTAACTTCTCTAATATATGTGAGGAGTATTTTATTGAAGTGTGAAAACCATAGGTGGATAGAGGGAGTTCTATATGATTAATTATTCATCTGGAAACAATTTACATTCTTGTATAATAAACATAATAAAGACTTAAAAAATTTCATAAAGAACTCTTACATAGTTAGATTGATGATAAATGGTCTAAAAATTGTCAAAAGTATTATATAAATTATTATAAAATAAATAAAGTTGTAATAATTTAAATTGTATATTTGATTAAATTGATTTTAAAAAGATCATTTGGTGAAATATTTTTATTTCTCGCTATCTTTGAATTTTGATTCTGTGGCGACTCTTACATTTGTTGGATAACACATCAAGTTGTTTATTATACCATATTCGTGTAATCGTGTTGTCTAGGATCACATACAGACGCTCTTATCCAAATTAAAGGTTACATTCATTTTTAGTCAATCAAACTTCATTCTAAAATTTGTTCATAAATAGTGCTAAAAATATGTACTTGGGACAAACCTTATAAATATATATATTCCTTATGAAAAATTTATATAAAATTTAAATGATATTTTTCAAAACAAAGAGTCACGTATATCATGATAGTAATAATATTTTTTAAAACAAAGAGTCACGTATATCATGATAGTTACCGGGTGTCATTCGTAGTGTAATACCTTTTCACACCTGTACCGGCTAAATAAACCTTATCTATTTATATATATTGTGATATATCGGATACTTTTTCACAACATTATATATTTCTCGAAGTTTCCGAAATTACAATGTAGTCGCGATCTCATTTTAAGTTCATAATCGAGAAAGTTATTTACGGCCACAACTATTTCTTTCGATCAATCAGTGAGCCGGTATAAGTGTAATATTAATGAAATACGAAGTATATATGTAAGAGATAAGAATTTATAATGCATAATAATTATAGTTCACAATGTAATCTTTATTGAGTTATGTTTTTAATATACATGAAAAATTCTCTTAAAAATACGACATAATGCTTATCCTTGTCATTTCGATCTTCCAAATTTAACTCTGTATGTACCATGGCTTAAGAATAATGAGAGCATACAAATAAAAAATATTGAAATTTAGAATTATTTATGCATGGAATATTATGGTAGATTGTTGAACAAATAAGATCATTTTTTTTTTGCAAATTTTTTAGAGCATATCAAGTAACTGGGCGTTGCTTTGTTAAGCCATAACTATGACATTAAGTTAATCAAATTTACTCACAGGCGCTGCCAATATTTTTGGAGATATTATTGACAAGTTTTATAACTTTGTATATTGTAAATTGATTTGTATTTTAAATTGGGAAAGATTTGTGGGGATTGGTTAGCTTCAATTCAAATTCAAATTAAATTAGATTGCTAATTGGTAATTGCTAATACTCATAGGCTAAATAAAATATTTCTAAACAATTCAGGTTATGACACGTGGCAACTTATTAGGTAATCGGCTTCAGCTTTAATATTATATATGATGATTAACATAGTTCGGTGGATTAAGTCTTTAATCGATTCTACATTAGAACTCTCGGTCAATAATATTACTTTAATATTTATCTTAAGCCCGGAACACATGCATCCACGGTCGCGAATACTTCCGTTGAGCTCAATCCAAATTTTGATGTAATAACCTTTATTACCCCCACTTACCCAACGTAACAAGTTTAGCACCCCGGTGAGCCGAGCCTACTTCCTTGAGAAATTGAGATTCATGGGTTCTACTATTTGGTAAGGCTTGATCTCAATTATATATTATGAGAGGTCATGTCAATATATTATCTATCTCGTTTAAGTGAACTAAATCGATGAATTAACGATAATTTTAGTTGACACGGTCGAATACTCGATAAAATATGCATGTCATGTTATGGCGATTTGACAATGCATGCAAACATATTAAATAAAATGCAAGCATAAAAATAAAATTCCTAGTATGACCTTTCCTAGAATAGAAAATCATATAATCTATTACAAATTCGGAAACCAACTCCTTTGGTCCCTTGAACTTCATAAGCACGCCTCCCAATGACACCGTCTCTCTCGGAACTCCTTTCCGAATGGCATCGTCTTTGGGAAACTCCGTGATAAAAATAATTACAAAATATATAATAAAATTACAGTACTTTCCTATTATACATTTGTAAAATAAAATAATAATACAATAAAAATGATACGAGATCACATTAAATTACAACCGCATCAATATTCCCTTACATATCGGGCAATATCGATTAAAACTAAGGACACACAAGGATAAAATTACATAATTCAAAATTACATAAATAAAATATGACATTCATAAGTAAAAATGCAGCATTATAATATGTATAAAACATGCTCATTTTAAATGCCAAATCGCCCAATTATACGGTTTATATCGTATATAACCTGGTTTTACGGAAATGTGTGATAATAACTTCTTAAAATCACCAAACAATACTTAAATCATATTTAAGTCCAAGTTAATTATCCCAACTAATTTAGGACTCAAAAATTAGTCATCACTCAATTTTTGACAATAATTCAACTTGTTGTTATATAATTGCTCAAAATTACACTTTAAAATCATATTTTAATCAAATAAATCAAAATTTAATTACAAGAATTTAAAATTTTGAATTTTAAATTTTTGAACATTCTGGAACATTTTCATGACACTCATAATGTCAAAAATCAAGGTTAAAAAATTCGAATCGTTTTTGAGAAAATTCGGTTGCGCTTTATCGGTTTTATCAAATAAAACACATAAAGCATGCGAAAATTAAACAAATTAAATTTTCAACTATATATCTGAAATGTGGGAGATTTATACAATCAGGAATAATTTTCTCATTGCATGAAATTTATTTTAGCTATTTTGCTAAATAAGTCACTATTTTTGCCATATTTACATTAAAAATTCATAAATCATGCTAGACAAATCACATCAGTCTGAAAGTTAGCAGTCTGACCGGAAAACATGCATGTGACAACATAATAAAATTTCATGGTCAGATTAAAAGTAGAAGTACTTTTAACCATTTGACCTTTATTTATTTCATTTTATCATATAAAAATCATAAATCATGAGAAATAAGTCCACTTCATACAAAAGTTTACATACAGTAATTAAAATGCATGTGTGATATTTTGTAAAAGTTTCATGGTCAGAAGATAAGTCTAACTATTTTTAGCATTTTAAACATCACTAGTTTTAAACCCGTGCAAAATTTGCACGAGATTGCTACTTAAAACTGTTAGAAACATTTGATTTGATTTATATTTACAAATTATTGATCTTTTTTATAAACAATTTAGTGAAAGACAACACCAATAAAAGTACAAAATGTTGCTTTTTTTAAACTTCATTGTCATTAATGTCAAAACAATGTATTGAATATGGTAAGTTACGTTTCGTTGTATCTGAAAGTCGAGTGACAGTTAGACAATTATTATTAACTTGTTTCACCAACCAATTATATTAAGAACGGTAAATTATACATGAAATTAAAACTATAATATTCCGAACATCATTTTAAAGTGTTTCTGGTCCTATATTTCCGTATTATAAATAAGACCAAAAAACAGCAACATCGTTACACATTACATAGACATAAATGAAAATATCCCGATATTTCAAATAACTGTTAGATCATATAATATTGTTGTGGTATTGTTAGTTTATTTAATGAATATATCCATGATTTTATAAGAACAAAAAATTGCGTTGTTATTGAAATGACTATTTTTTTGTATATTTTTCTAATTATAATAATTCTTTAAGATATTTGTATTTTTCGGACTCGTTATATTATTTTTATTACATTTTTTACTTTTTTCGATTTTATTATTATTATTATTATTATTATTATTATTATTATTATTATTATTATTATTATTATTATTATTATTATTATTATTATTATTATATGCTTAATTTTTTAATTAACTAATTTCTTGAAATAGTTATTTGTTAGCTTTTTAAAGATTATGTATTCAAACTATGTTTCAAATTTGTTTAGTTTTAATTATTCAAAAGTTCTCATATTAGTTTTTTTTTGACGTACAATGAGAAAACTTGAGTATGTAATTACTTAAACAAAACATTCTTTATAAACAGTACACCCTTTCACCCACAAAATATTATGGATCCACTTTTTTTTCCTTTGTTTTGAGAAACAATGTATAGCGCGGGTTTAAGAAGACAATAAGTCTTAAGACGATACTCGTCTTATGTTTAAGACGTGTCAAGTACATACCACATTATCACTGACATATATAAATGCATAGGGAAGAACGGTTATATATTTATCTTATATACACGCACAATTGGTATGGTACTTGATCCATATTAAGCTTAAGACGGATAATAGTGTCGTCTTAAATGAGTATTTGTGTTAAGAAGAGATTATCTCAAACTTAAAACTATTATTCATCAAACTCCAAATTTATTTTATGTTAAAGAATCTTCTATCTTATTATGATAACTAATTAATTAATTCCATGTAGTCGGTTGAATTCCATAAAATACCAATTTTTCATTTGATCATCCAAATTAATATACTCATTAATATCAGCTATCATTAGGAATTGATCGACCTATAAAAAATAAAAATAAAAATAGCTCAACTGAATAGAATTGGGATCCGGTGAGAACCACTAAGATAATGAGAACCGTGAGAACTCCGTCTTACAAAATTTATTTTTTAAAACTAACAATATATTTGTATTCGGCGTAGAATATTACGGCTAGATAACATATTTCTTGGCCGAAAATTTATAAGCTATTGACGGAAATCGCGTCGAAATAGATTTTACTCTTTTTAATGCACCTAGTAGTCAGTTTCATGTATCTAACAATATTCATGCACCTAGTACTCATTTTCATGCATCTAGAGCTAGTTATTTTCATGCACCTAGTAATTGTTTTCATGCATGTAACAATTTTCATACACCTAGTGTTCGTTTTCATGCATTTAGAGTACTTTTAGCTTATCTAATTGAATTTATGTACATTAAGTGCATATTTTTTTTAATATAATCAATAAATTTTGTTTACTTACTGCAAATATTTTGATTGAATAAACTAAACTAATTGTAAATGATCCATCAAAACTTTCGAAACTAGATTTGGTGGAGATTTAGTGAGAGTTCTCACGGTTCTCATTATGTTAGTGGTTCTCACCGGATCCTGACCCCAACTGAATAATCCCATAAAAGTTGATGATAAGTGACAAATAACCCAACTAAATGAAATTTTATAGGGAAGAAAAGAAATACATACAAATCATAATCAAAAGCTCAACCCTAGCTAATATCTATCACTACATGACCTTTATCTCACCGCCACTCTCAACTATCTCTCTCTCTTCTTCTTCTTTTTTTCCAGAAATTCTACACAACAAATAAAACATTAGATCAATTGACATTCTGATTATCTAATATTATAGAGTTGTTTTTGTTTTATATATTTGCATAAGTTTTGTTATTTCTTAACTACATGGGGAGGTGGTTGAGGTAAATTTATAAGATTTGTTGAATTTAATAGATAATATCAATGTACTTTTGAGTTCTTAGTTCTAATAATGCATGGTTTTAATCTATGGTCGCTTTTTTTATACCATGCATTTTGATTTGGATAAATATTTATTTAAGTTTCATGTATTTAAGATGTACAAAGAAGTGCAAATAATTGTGATAACATAAATATAAAATTTTATAGCATGTTGATTTTGATATTTTTGCTGAGTACAGAACTTTTTCTAATTAATCATTTTTTTTATAAATTATAGTTAATCAAGTATTTTTGAAATGTAGAAGGATACCCTTTTAATTTATTAAGAGCCAATAAATAAAGTTTAGTTTTTTTTTACAAATTTTATCGTGTGCTATGTTAATCAAGTTATATTAATATACATCTAAAATCATGGAATAAGAAAATATGCTTATAACATCATAAAATTATGGAATTTGTAAATATGTAAATAATTTAAATTAGAATTGTTAAGAGTGAGGAGAGAGAGTAAATAAAAAGTGTAAGAGTGAGGAAATATAGTAATTAATCTTTTGCTTTGGACGTGGGGCCTGCTTATCCTTTACTTTCTTGAATTTCTGCGGCCAATCAGAAACACTGAAATGTTTCTGCTTTAGTATATAGTAGATTTTACTCATTAAAATGTAATAAAAACACTAAAAATCATATTTGAGCAATATAAATTTGCATAAATCATCAAAATGACCTAAAATCATATTAGGACAAAAAATTATTGACATGAAAATGACTTTGTTCTTTTATCTTATAAAACACAAACTACTAGTTTTATTTAAGTTACATTAACTCGAAAAAACTATAAATCGGTTATGCATGCAACAACCAAAGCTCTTGATACCGCTTGTAAGTTTCTTAAACTCGAATATTAGACATTTCTAATATCATTTTGCAATTAGTTTACTCATTAAACTAAAGGATCTTATGCATGCATAACTAAATACAAAGATGAACCAATTTCCTTACATTTCTTATATCGAAATAGGCACAATATTTGAACTCTTTTCAAATATTGTTCTTGAGCTAGTAATATGAGGATAATCTTCCGAGTTTCAAAGTAGAAACTCTCCAATTAGTAGCACCCAAGACTACCCCTTTAATCACTACTAAAATACTACACTAGTATGATAAGTAGTATCTGTTGGACCAATTCGATAGTTTTGATAATGACATGTGTTTACGTGATAATATGTTTTACTCGATATATCATATGCGTGTAATTGTGTGCTTTAGTCTTATTATAGCTAGCAACAATTATGAAAGGAAAGATCAAAGTTAGGCATAACTTTGACAAAGTCTGTGAGCCAAAGTTATAAGAACTTCAGGAATAACTTTGGAAGTGAACATGGAAGTTATTGTAACACCCGGAAATGTACCCTATTTTTCTAGTAGAAATATTTTACGAAATCTTTTCAGCGAATTTAAGTTTTAAATTAGCTTTTTATGTTTCGAGTCGAATTTAGAATTTCCGAGTTCGTATTTGGAATTTCTGTGAGATTCCATGAAAATCTCGTCTTAAGGCGAGTTTGACTTTTCTTGACTTTTGAGTCGAGTTTGACTTTTCTTGAATTTTTAAGTCGTCTTTGACTTTTCTCGAATTTTAAGTCGTCTTTGAATTTTCTTGACTTTTAAGCCGTCTTTGACTTTCGTTGACTTTCTCCTATATATACTCCCTCATACTCACCTAAACCTAATGCATTTCTCACAACTCAAATCTTCTTTTCTTCTTCACTAAGAAACCCAAATCAAAAGCTTTCCCTCTTTGATTTCGATCTTTGAATCACCGTATCTCCTTCGTTCTTTGACGGAATTCACGTAAGTTTGTCTTATTCTTCCCCTCTTAGCTTCCTCTATCCGTATTGGTAATAAAATTTCCGTCTTTCTCGCTTTTTAAATTATCCGTCTTTCTCAAGGTGAAGTATATTCATCTTATATTGCCTAATTGTAGGTGGAGACTACTAGGAAGGCTTAGTAATCGATTAAAGACGCGTAAAGGTAACGGTGAAGGGTTACTCGGTATCATTTACGTTTTTTGCATGCTTTATATGTTAGAAATCGTATTTGGAATATGATTAGAAGCTTAGGAATCATGTTATGATTTATGATTGTTGTTATTTGATGATTGTTGATGATGAATATTGATTGTTGATAATTATTAGAAGTGCATTAGGAGAATTGAAAATGATAGGATTGGTGTTGGTGGTTCTCGGGTAGAAGGGTGTTCCTGGCCGAAGGACCGGCAGCCGGTCTAGTGCCCGGCTGGCAATTTCCTGCACCGACCCTTTTTCGTAGAATGATCATAACTCCTTCGTTACTTGCTTGTTTTGGGATTGTGACCACTCGTTGGAACCGTAAGAGGATAAGCTATCACCTCGACTTGGAATTTCTGCATTCCCATATCTAGAACTCTAGTTATGACCATTTGAAGTTGACCCTTGTTTTGATAGTTTCCAAACTTGTGATTTTTGTGTTGTTAGTGTTGTGCTCTGAGCCGGGGTACCGGCCGCCTCCCTCTTGACCGGCCTAGAACACATCTGTAGTGATGTTAGGATTTTGGTGTTGTATTCTGTGCCGGCCCACCGGCCGCCGGTCTACTGACCGGCCTAGACTACATTTCTCTGTTTTTGTGATTTTTTGGATTTTTGCCCTGTGTTCTGAGCCGGCCTACCGGCCGCCGGTCTGTTGCCCGGCCTGGAACACGGCTGTATGCATTTCCTTTATTTTCTAAAACTCGTAATTTATAATAGTTCGCATGATCGGTTTATCATAAAATTTTACGTAATGTCTTATAATATTCATGTTTTGGATATATGATATTTTCCTTCGCTTGTATCACATGTTTTGTGACGGGTTTTGCTATGTCCCACTTTGAGTCGGTGTTTACAAATGTTACGGTTTGAGCACGATTTGGTCTTGTGCTTTGTACTCTCATTCCCTTGGCTACCTTCCCGTTCGTAAGGCTGGAATGTCGGAACGGAGAGGTATCCTACTGCTTAATTGCATGTGTAATGGGCATACGACGATGTTGTTGGTAGTTGAACGCTATGCGTTGATCGACCCGGCCGTCAAATGTTGTGTACTTGCGAGGTGGTGTTATTTGCATGTAGCGTACCGGATGTTATGAGGCTTGAGCTCGTTTTCCGCCTCTTTCGTGAATTGATCTACCGAGAATGTGAGTACTCGGCGTTTTCTTTGTAAGACCGAGTCTTGGATGCGAAACGTTTATCGCATGTCGAACCGGAACATGTGATTTCGGGATTCTGGCCAGATTTAGACTAGGACCGGGTATTTATTATCGTCGTCCTACCAG
>JAIUZE010023603.1:0-11654 GCA_022085475.1 Heliosperma pusillum | reverse complement strand
GAACTCTAGTTATGACAGCTTGAAGTGAACCCTTGTTTAAGTTAGTTTCCAAACTTGTTGTTTTGGAGAGTTATCTATGTTTCTTATTTATTATGCTTCTTAAACTTGGTCTAAGGCTTGGGTATCATGTATTGATTCATGTTTTGGATATATGATATCTCATTCGCATGTATCACATGTTTTGTGACGGTTTTTGCTATGTCCCACTTTGAGTCGGTTTTACATATGTTACAGTTTGAGCACGATTTTGTCTTGTGCTTTGTATTCTCATTCCCTT
Source organism: Heliosperma pusillum (assembly GCA_022085475.1). NCBI lineage: Eukaryota > Viridiplantae > Streptophyta > Magnoliopsida > Caryophyllales > Caryophyllaceae > Heliosperma > Heliosperma pusillum. The sequence continues at coordinate 11,377 of JAIUZE010023603.1, read as the reverse complement.
GGCTACCTTCCCGTTCGTAAGGCTGGAATGTTGGAACGGAGAGGTATCCTACTGCTTAATTGCATGTGTAGTGGGCATACGACGACGTTGTTGGGAGTTGAACGCAATGCGTTGATCGACCCGGTCGTCAAATGTTGTGTACTTGCGAGGTGGTGTTATTTGCATGTAGCGTACCGCTTGTTATGAGGCTTGAGCTTTTTTCCGCCTCTTTCGTGAATTGATCTACCGAATTTGGGGTACTCAGCATATATATTGTAAGACCGAGTCTTGGATGTGGAACGTCTTACCACATGTCGAATCGGAACACGTCTTATTCCGAGAGTCTGGCCAGGTTTAGACTAGGACCGTATTATTATCGTCGTCCTACCAGGAGGAAATTAGTCTACATATACGAAATGTCATCGTGTATGAGTTGAGGGAAATGTCATCCGTGAACGCCTTTTAATCATACTTGCCATGTACACGATGCTAGTGCGTTTCATTTACCGTGAGAGATGTCGTCTTGTGTCGTCGTTTTTGAATGCGTGATTTCATGATATTATTCATGGTCATTGCATGATTGGGCACCGTCAATGTATGGGTTCGTGAATGGATGATAATATGTTGGATTTATTGTGATCATCGCATGACTTGGCATGGTTTGTTTGTCGCGTCTCAATCTTATCAATCTTATACCGCTAACGGTGAGATGCAAGCCCTAGTGAGCGTATTCGGTTGCCTAAGAGTGTCTTCCCGAGTCTTTGTATAACATGATGGATTCGGACTTGTACTTCATATGCTCTTATCATTATATATTGAATTGCCTATCTATCCTTATCGTATTTCACATGTATATCTATATATGCATGCTTCTACTTTTGTATTTCCTTTTATGTACGTTTAATGTGATATGACTGGGAGAACCCGGAGTTACTCCCCACTGATTGTGGCGTTCATGTTTTTCATGAATGAACAGGTTGCTTGCATGGATGGCTTTTTGCTTATGCTATTTTGGGTTCGGGTGTGAGCTAGCGGGCGTTGTCCCTGGATGAAACACCTCCAGACGTTGTTTAGCTAGTTGCTAATTACTTTGTCTTTTGTTAACACTTTGAGAGACTACGTCTCTTGTGGTATTTTTATTTAGTTTGTAATATTTTGACACTCCTCGTATTTTTCTATCTTGCATGTATAAAGGTTTTTAAAATACCGTATTTTCCGCTATATAATTCACATGCTTGTATGTTTTATATTTCCGCATTCGCGAGGGTTGTCACACGTCGCCTTTCACCCATTGGCGACGCCAGAAGCTTGTTCGGTGTCGTGGTTTGGTGGTGTCGTGGATCTAATTATTTTGTCGGTGTCGTCTGACGTTGTTGGAGATGTCGTTTGTGTTGCTTGGTATGTGATAATGGTAAATGGATGGTAGAGGTGGTGATTGGTGACTAGAGGTGGTGTTATTTAGGGGTGGGGTGTGTAATTTGTTATTTGGGTCGTTAAATTGTGGCGGTGGTGACGTTAGTCATTAGCTTGTGGGTGTAGTGGTGGTGGCGGCGGTGGTGGTGATGGCAGTGGTTGCATTGTTCGTGGTGGTGGTGATGGTGGTGGTGATGGCGGTGGTTGCATTGTCCGTGGTGGTGGGGACGACCGCGGTGGTGGCAGTTGTGTCAGTCATTGTTGGGGGGTGGGGTGGGGCAGTGGATATACAAGATACATTTGTTACTGTTGCTGGATACATGTATGAATACTACTAGATACATGTATAATATGTGCAGTATTGGTACATGTATCTGCCAGTACTAACTTGTGTATCTAGGTAGTTCGTACAGTTCGCACCGAACTCTAGTTCGCACTGGAACCCGCCCCTATAGAGAATCCGGATATATATATATATATATATATATATAGAATTAGAATCATGTGAGTCCACCCTATCTTTTTGAGTCCGTGAGTCCAGGATACAATATCACAAGTTATACTAAACAGTATCACGGGTTATATTATACAATATCACAGCACTGAACATAAATTTCGCCCACTATTACTAACCCTTTTTTTGCATACTTTTTTCACACCAATTGATTCCGGTAACGAAGCTCCAACAAACACCGTCATTCTCTCGCCCTTGCATGCCGGAAAGTCATTATTATCGGCGTTTCACAGGAGTTTATTGTACATAGCTTCTTTTATCCTAATTCTTCTCGACTTAGCATTGCCTCCGGCATTCATCTTCATAACCAACGACGAGACCCCTAATTTAGAGATGACATTTAAATTTTTTATTGTGATTGGTGGTGGTGTGAGCTCCGAGTAGGAGTAATGTGTATGGGTGGAGGAATATGGAGATTGTAAATAAAACATTGGATAATAATGGGTAATGGCAATGGTGGATAAATGTTTGTTTATGTCATCTATATGCTTGGATTGTCATCGGTATTGGTGGGTGGGTAGTGGTCGTCAACGGCGAGTAGTATGACATAAAATATTTTTAACCCTTTTGTGCTGTTTTTTGTTCGTGATATTGTTTAGTATAACCAGTGATATTATTTTGTATATTCTGTGATATTGTATAGCTGGACTCACGGACTCAAATATTTAGGTGGACTCACCGAATCTTGCCTATATATATATATATATATATATATATATATATATATATATATATATATACACATGAATACAAAGGGAGTTAAATCGACTATTCTAGAACCATCCTATAATTATGGGCATCCATAATAGTGAGACTTATGCGCATCCACAATAAGTTTTCACAAGAGAAATGACTAGATGCACTTTTTTTTCTTAATCATTGACCCGAAATAACCCGACCCGTTGATCCGAGACTGACCCGATCAACTTAGTCGAAATACACCTGAAACCCGAAATAACCCGCCCGAACTAACCTGATAATATGATAGACCCGAATTGACCCGACTCAAACCCGATTCGATTGACTCGTTTGCTATGTCTAATTCAAACCATGTGTGCTTCGGTGGATAAAGCCACCACAATTGCGTAGAAGGGAGCGTCTTCGAATCCCCACAACACATGAATTTGGTTTACAATAATTTGATTTTAATTCTCTGTTTACTATTTGTGTTGTGAATGTTTTTTTTGAGATAATTGTGTTGTGAACGTTAGCTCAACTCACATTCCCAAATATATGAATCGTAATTGTGTAATTGAAAATTGTATTGTTTTTGAAATTTCAAATAAATTATACGGAGCATATGGTAAATTTCATGTCCGATTGATGAAAGTATGGAGTCGTTTTTTAACCTATCAAGAAAGGCAACTAAGATTTCATCATCTTCTTGGTGCTCATCAAATAGTGTAATATATGATATTTTTTGTCCTATTAAATGATTGTAAAGTTTTGCTTATTCTAAATCAATTAAAATTCCGGTCAATTTGTATGTAGCGTACTTTGAAGATTACTTTTATGGGCCAAATCAAATTTGTGTTATGTGTACATTATTTGCCCGATCTACTCACATCAGTTTTATCAGCTAAGTTAAGAAGTGCACCCCCTGCGTTTGAAGTCTGGATCCGTCACTGCCTACTTTTGAGCAAGTGAGCAACAATTAGCACAATAAAGATTATACATCAGTTGAGAGGTTCTTTATTTATTTATTTTATGTGCTGAGGTTCTTTCAAGCATGATGCGCAAAGCAGTTGAGAGGGGATCGATTCATGGGATTCGGGTAGCTCCGACATCACCAATAGTGTCCCACCTTTTATTTGCCGACGATAGCATCTTTTTTGTTAAGGCAAATGAGAGAGAGGCAACTGAGGTTATGGGGATTTTACGACGGTATGAGGAAGCGTCCGGCCAACAAGTAAATAAGAACAAGACGACAGTGTCTTTTAGCCACGGGACGACTACCAGGAGACGAAATCAGGTGGTTGCCAAGCTAGGAGTTCTACAGGTTGAGGTGCAGGACCGATACTTGGGGTTGCCAACGATAATTCGTCACTCAAAAAAGGTAGTCACTTCAATTGTTCGTGATAAGCTCTGCAAAAAATTACAAGGATGGCGGGGGTTGATGCTTACAAAAGCGGGAAAGGAAGTGTTGATAAAGGCCATTGCCCAATCTATTCCGACCTATGCTATGAGTGTCTTTAAACTGCCGGCTAATTTTTGTGATGATATGCGGTCTCTAGTGTCGAGTTTTTGGTGGGGAACGGAGAATGGAAAGAGGAAAATACCGTGGGTCGCATGGTCCAAAATGTGTAGGCAGAAGTGTAAGGGGGGTCTCGGGTTTAGGGACTTTGGTAATTTCAACTTGGCTCTTCTAGCTAAGCAGGGATGGCGGCTGCTTACTAACACGGACATCCTAATGTCGCGGATATTAAAAGGTAAATATTTCCCGAACTCGGATTTTATGGAAGCGGATCTTGGTAATACACCTAGCTACACTTGGAGAAGTATATGGGAGGCTCGAATGGTTCTTAGGCTGGGGCTTCGACGTCGCATTGGAGATGGTTTGGATACATATGTTTGGAAGGATCCTTGGATCCCGAAGACCCAATCTCGGATGATTATCACGGCACGGGACAACGATGATAAGAATAGACGAGTGCATGACTTGCTTGATGAGGAGGGAGGGGGCTGGAATGACGAGATGGTGCGAGGTATGTTTCTTCCTTTTGAACAAGAACGCATTCTTAACATTCGCATTAGCTTGCGGAGGCCGAAGGATGATTGGTGCTGGGACCCTGATAAGAACGGTGTCTATACTGTGAGGACGGCCTACCATCTTCTTATGGCTGATAACGAGGAAAGTACGGCGCAATCGGATGGTGCAAGTGAGAAGTGGTTGTGGAATAAAATTTGGAAGGCCCCCGTTATCCCTCGTGTGACACCCTCAAATTTGCGGAAAGATAAACAAGTAATTTAAATCAATAAGAGATGAGAATACGTTTCTAATAGGTTCACTTTAGTGAAAATCGGTAAATTTTAAAACCGGAACCTACTATTAAATATATTCATCATAACAAAGGTGTCATAAATAAAAAGGTTCATAACAAAAGGAAAATAATTTTATACATAAGAATTATCCAAAACGGGAGACATATCTCCCGTAAAAATACGGAAATAAAAGAGTGTATAATAATATACAATCTAAGAACCGAATATAGGTCCAAGGTAAATACTTCGCTCGCTAGCTCGTCAATGTACCCAAGTATGCATCACAAACCTGCCAACCGCATTAAATATAAACACGGAAGCCACAGTCAGTGGGGAGTAACTCCGAGTTCTCCCAGCCACGAAATGTCGAGTTTAATAAAACATGAATAACATAAAAGAAATGTATATGGCAAATACAAAACCTTAACATATACGATATGCTTTTCATGTTGTGAAACAATTAACTAACATATAACCTATCATATGAAAACTATCATGTGAATCTGATAACAACCTATAACACGAGGTAGGGAAGCTGGTATGCTAGCTCAGAGGTTACCTTTAAAACATGGCCATGATACACTCAAACCCTAATCAAACGTAATACCATGTGAATCAGTTAACAACCGGTAATCCAAACTCTATCAACCTTAGCCGGCTTGCATCTCACCTTCTAAGATTCATAGAATCATCAAACATGAAAGACCAATACTTCTACAAACAGGCATAAGTTCTTAGCACGGCCCATAGTCGACTGTAACTCGAGTCTATACCACGAGGTAGGATATACTTCTATATTTTAGCTCAGCGGTTACCTTTAAAACATGGCCAAAATACAAAGCACACATCTAGGCTCAGCGGTTACCTTTAAAACATGGCCCAGATCCAAAGCACATATCTTAGCGCAGAGGTTACCCTAATAACATGGCCAAGATACCACTCTACCCTAAACCTAGACTGCGCAGACCTAGAGAAATGCGAAGATCCATCGCATCCAAGACCCATGATACAATCACATGAGTACCCCCAAGGAGATCCACCAAAGGGTTGGCTAGTACTAAAGCTGGCTCCATTCCCAAAGTGGAAGCAATAAGGCAGCCATGCCCTGACTTGGAGATCCACCAAGCCGGGACACAAAAGCTATTAAGCGGTAAACTCCATATGCTCGTTAAAGATAGTAAGGCCTATCAATGTCATGGTCCAAGATACTCATTTAGAATTAGAATGGTCAAGACGCCATATACTCATAATTCTCTATGGGTACTTAGTCAACACGACACCAACCATATAATTAAACAGTCACAGAAAAACATCCTATCATGTGACTAATTGCATATAATCATATTCAAATATCATATCGCCTCATATCTACTAAGGCTTATTCATTCATTCATTAAAATAAAACCTTACCTGAAGACAAATCCCCGACCCGAGTCCCGCGACGGGTCATCAGTAAAAACGGGGCTGACTAGATCTTAGTTTGACCAAACCCGTTTGGTCAAACCGGCTAGAAACAGAGTCTTAGCCATCGAGGCTTGAACATAAGAATATCACATTCATTTCATGCTATTTCATTCAATTTCTAACATGTGAATTATTAATTCATACGAAAACCCGCTTGACTTACATGATATCAAATTAAACTAAAATCTCGTATTATAATTTCTAACATGTGAGAAATAATAATATAATGAAAAGCTTTTTAATTAAATAATTTACTTAGTAAAATTTCCCACTTGCTAAATATTACAAAACACGATAAAATAACAATACTCTAAAACCGTCACAAGTCCAAGGGGACCCACGGTTCATTTTGGACCGGTTTTGGTCATCTTTTCTAAAAACCGTTTCTTAATATTTCCCCCATGCTTAACATATTTAAAACCCGTCAAAACAACAACAAAACAATCAAATATCGACACAAGACCAACGGACCAAATCACGGCCAACCAGACCGGACCTGGACCGGGCCTGAACCGGCCTGGTTTGGGTCGGTTTCCAGCCCCCCAAAACAGCCACCCTACACGGCCCCACCAACAAACAACCCCAAATTATTTCCAACATGTTTTAAATTAACAAACAACCATTTTAACAACCAATTAAACCACCATCATACAAAAATCATGATTATGAACAAATCATCCAAATATGTCAAGAACACTAAACATGTCATAAATTCATACAACATAATAATCATAACCATCTATCATGTTACTACTTAAAAACCGTAAATCATAAACAACAACTAAAGTATGTAACATTAATTTGTCGAGTAACTCGGAATCGTTACCTTAGCTAGCACAAAATCAAGTAGCACCCAAAATATAAGAACTAAGAAATAAGAAACCCGTCTACTAGTCTTCTTCTAATATATACGAGTCACCAAACTCGTCTTCAAAATCTTCCCCTATAAGAAATGACAAGAAAATATTATTAGAATTACAACTTGATTTTCCATAATTAAAGTGTTGAAAACGATTTTGTCGGAATTGAAAATAAACCGTACTTGAAGATGGAGAGCGAAGAGGAGATTCTAGAAATATAAGTTAGGACGGATTTGAATAAGAAATGAAGGTTTTATGATGATTTTGCTTAAGAACGATGAAGAACGATGAAGAACGATGAAGAACACCAAGAACGATAAAAGAAAGTATTAAAAAGGTATTAAGTTGATTTATTGTAAAATGAAAAGATAAGTAGTGAAATAGAGTGGAGTGTGAGCCGTGTAAATATAGAGGAATTATGGAGTCGGGTTTTGAAATTGTTGTTACGGGATTGACTCGGGTTTTATAATTATATTATGGTAATTGTTTAGATATTATTATATATTAAGTTAATTTAAACCAAATATCTAGATATTATGTTATTGTAATGAAAAGAAAGAAAATATCTAGTCCTATGAGAGGGTGAGGGAATAGGCGTGTGAAATGGTAGGAAAACGGGTCTGTTTTAAGCGATATGTTTTAAGTTGACAGATCGATAAAGTTACAAATATCTTAGATATTATTATTAGTTTAATTAAAAGATCAAAAGATCTAAAGTGAGTGGAAAAAGATGACATGGGGCGTGTGACTCATGCCAAAGTCGAGTTTCGGCTTTGTTTCGGGATTTAAGATGACTCGGGAATAGTTAAATGACGCTCGGTTTTAAAACGGTAAAACCTTCTCTTAAATTCCGAATAAATTCAAAATAATTATATTACATGACCTAAATCAAATAAGTCTAATAAAAATAAATTAAATTTATGATTGTGCAAATATAATTTCGGTCATTAATATTACGAGGTGCGTCGGGAAGGACAAGTCAACGAAGTCAAAGTTGACTTAAAAGGAATTTCATGGAATCTCCCAGAAATTCCAAATACGAACTCGGAAATTCCAAATTCGACTGGAAACAATAAATTCTAAATTAAAACTTAAGTTTGCTGAAAAGTATTCATAAAATATTTTCACTAGAAAAATAGGGTACTTTTCGGGTTGTTACAATCATCCCTCCTTTTAAAAAGTTTCGTCCTCGAAACTTAGAAGAAGGAATGTGACATATATGTAGGTCTATTTCAAAACTTTTAAAAATATATTTGTAATAAAAATACTGGGTCTTATCAATGGGCGGAAAGTTCTCGTCGGCCGTTAAGAACATCGACGTCCCAAGTCAAAGACTTTAAAAGATACATTTTCGCATCAATAAATGAGAAAACTAGTTATCGAACGTCTCCAATAACGAGTCTCAACACTCGTTGACGGTAAAATACTTGAAATCATTAAAATATTTCCAAAAGCTTTTAGTTCAAAAATTTCATAGTAAAGGTAATAACTCTACTATCTATGCCTAAAATTTCTAACTAAAGCTTCTAGTAATCTACCTATAAGAAATGAAAGTCGATAGATGGAACGGAATATTCGAAAGAATAAATCGAATAGAAAGAGGAAAGAAAGAAGGAATGAACCACAATACTATCTTCCATCTATGAAAATTCAATTGTCGATCGTAACTTGACAACACTAACTGCACCTGAATTTAGTCCTCAAGAGAGTGCAATATATCCTCAATATTTTCAATCATCCGATTCCTACCAAAATATTTAATAAGCATGACATATCTAGTAACAACTCCCAATTATTCAACTTCAATTAAAATCTTCTAAGGTCCATCCAAAACTCTTATTGGAAATCACCATCAAAATATTTATAATTAGGGAAACAAGACCTCTAACAACCTCAAAGTAAAGGATTTACTATGAAATCCTTTAATCCAATTTATTCAAAAAGTCATTACCCTAAATTATTAAAAATGAACCTTCTCATCCTCAAAAGTTAAATCACAAAACCTCAAAGAGATTAGTCACACAAATCTTATTTCACTTAACTTTTGCCAAACATAAGACAATGCAACTGTAAATCAATTTATTTATCTCTTCCAAACTCTCAATACATCGGTTTTTGCTTATAACAATATTCTTCAAGTTGGGTCATCCAAATCTAAAATTCCACAAGGTAATTATTCCCGTTAAGGTTCAACATTTAAAGCCAACAATTTCTCAAGTAACACTTAAAGAATCACTAAAATTCTTAACCACAACTACCAACGATCAATATGATTATTTTGATCCTCAAAACGATATTGCAACATTAAGCTTTCATAGTCTAAAACCACTAGGAGAGTTTCATCCTAAGTTTATCCTCAAATCATTATAATCATCTAAACATGAAACTAGTTTAATAGGATGGTTAGGTACCATATTAGAAACTTCTTTCTCAAGATACCAACTCTCACCACCATAGGGTGAAATTAGATCTATACCATTTTCCTCAAATCACAAGTTCATTCTAACAAACACTAATATTCCACAAAATTCAAAGTTCTTCCTACTAAGTATAATATACCACAAACAAATGGGTATGACATCCATAAAAATGTTACAAGAGGAAGGTAAGGATACTAATGATAAGATGGAGGAACTATCTAGAGTAATTTCCAACAGACAAATAGGTTGGAAGAGAAAGAAGCACCTAGATAGAAAGAAGAGAGCATAATACAATAAGGAAGAGAGAATTCATAGATGAAGAAGGAATTCACTTCAATTAGGCTTGTAAATCTTAAAATCTTCGGTAGAGGATACTCCTTCTAGGTAACACATATTCCACCATAAGGCGTAATATTGCTCCTAGAATTTAGCTAGCCACCCATGCATAGCCTCCTTGGTAAATCTCTTCTCGATGAGGAGGAACCTGGTTGGCACTAACAACGATCTCTTCTACACGAAGTCCAACCATCTTCATAAGAAACAAAACAAATTAAGTTACTCCTAACAATTAGCATAAACAAATAGACTACAACATAAATCCTAATCTACCCATCCTACCATTACAAGTTTATTATTTTATTAAGGTCAAGTTATTTATACAAGGGTACCCAAACGTGCGTCGGGAGCAAAAATGCTCTGATACCAACTGTGACACCCTCAAATTTGCGGAAAGAAAAGATAAACAAGAATTAAATAATAAGAGATGCTAATCGTTTCTAATCAGGTTCACCTTTAGTGAAAAATCGTTTAAAATTTTAAAACCGGAACCTACTATTAAATATATTCATCATAACAAAGGTGTCATAAATAAAAAGGTTCATAACAAAAGGAAAATAATATTATACATAAGCATTATCCAAAACGGGAGACATATCTCCCGTATAAATACGGAAATAAAAGAGTGTATAATAATATACAATCTAAGAACCGAATATAGGTCCAAGGTAAATACTTCGCCCGCTAGCTCGTCAATGTACCCCAAATATGCATCACCACCTGTTCGACCGCATTAAATATAAACACGGAAGCCACAGTCAGTGGGGAGTAACTCCGAGTTCTCCCAGCCACGAAATGTCGAGTTTAATAAAACATGAATAACATAAAAGAGATGTATATGGAAAATACAAAACCTTACATATACGATATGCTTTTCATGTTATGAAACAAATAACTAACATATAACCTAGCATATGAAAGCTATCATGTGAATCTGTTAACAACCTATAACACGAGGTAGGGAAGCTGGTATGCTGGCTCAGAGGTTACATTTAAAACATGGCCCTGATACACTCAAACCCTAATCATACGAACTATCATGTGAATCAGTTAACAACCGGTAATCCAAACTCTATCAACCTTAGCCGGCTTGCATCTCACCTTCTAAGATTCATAGAATCATCAAACATGAAAGATCAATACTTCTACAAACAGGCATAAGTTCTTAGCACGGCCCATAGTCGACTGTAACTCGAGTCTATACCACGTGGTAGGATATACTTCTATATTTTAGCTCAGCGGTTACCTTTAAAACATGGCCAAAATACAAAGCACAAATCTAGGCTCAGCGGTTACCTTTAAAACATGGCCCAGATCCAAAGCACATATCTTAGCTCAGAGGTTACCTTTAAAACATGGCCAAGATACAACTCAACCCTAATCCTAGACTGCGCAGACCTAGAGAAATG
>JAIUZE010023602.1:0-10199 GCA_022085475.1 Heliosperma pusillum | reverse complement strand
ATCAGTGCCTTGTATTGTGAGCTAAGTGATACCTGTGCTTTGCTGTGGTTTAACTTACTTGCTGTTGAGGTTAGTCTAGGGTGTTTGTGCTTTGCTGTAACACTTGAAACTGTCTCTAAAACCAGTCTTGAATCCTTTTTCTCTTGTGCTTTGCTGTAGAGGATTTTATCCAAGTCATATCCCTTGAATCTTTCAGTTAAACAACTCACAATCTCTAAAACAACATCCCTTGTTACTTGATATTGTTTTCAGTTTGAGTCAAGCTAATCAAATCACTTAAAACTTGTGAACCTTAGTAGTTTACACTCCACCTACACTGAAAAATAGAATCGTCAAAAGTTGGGTTCGACACCTTGCTTGGGTTTTGACTTTACTATTCAAAATAGTCTTGCCTTTTTCCCTTGCCTTGTGTCAAAGTCGAGCCAACCTACTCTTGAACCTCGTCTTAACAATTAAGAATAAAAACATCATTCTTAGTGCTCCCACTCACTTTCATGAATCTCTACTTAGACAAGTATATTGGAATTATTGTGAAGACTATTCTTCATTTCATTCATGGTTTTACCTTCAAAAGGATAAACTTTTCATGAAGTGATTACGGTATTTGGTTATTCACGATTTTAAATAAATCAATTAACCTAGTCGTCCCAACTGATTTGGCCTCTTTTGAGGTAAGCCTCGATAAGGAGTATAAGGACGACATACCAAAATACAAATATTTTCTTTGGAGCAAAATTTGATGTACCATTGTTATAAGAAGGCGTCACAAAATATTCAAAAACGCTTTTGACTAAGTGTGACTTATTGATTTACTCTTCATAAGAGACATTTGCAATGGTGAATATGAGGATCAAAAGATACAATTCATTTTGTCTTTAGCTACGGTGGTTTAAATGGAGATCGCAATCAAAAATGCTACCGTATAAAATAATGGAAATCTTTTCCACGATTGAACGGATTTACAAGTTCATAGAAGAAAAATAATTGTCATTGCGCGAATAAAAATAAATATCAACGGAAAATAAACATTCATTGCTTATATATAATTCACTTGTAAAACAATTTTAACAAGTCACTCATATAATGACCCATCACGAAATTATATAAGTGATTCCAAGACCCATATTTAGACAAAAATAGTCATCGCATGCTACCTTTATCTAAAAATGGTAAGTCAATACTTGACTAATTCTACACTTAGAACTCTTGGTTGACGGATTTCTACTAAATCCATCTCCTAGTCCCAAGATACGTTATTCTCGTTGAGTCCAATCCAATTGGCGTGTGATAGCATCACCCTTACTTACCCGAGGGGTAAAAAGGGACCCACGAGCGTGGTAGGTAGCCCTAATGAAAAGGGGGTTCATAAGGTTGTTACTTAAGGGTACAGGCTATAATCTCAATTTGTAAGTTATGTGAGGGTCTGGTCAATTTGTTATTAATTCCCTATAAGCGAACTATGTCGGTGAATTGTGAATATCGTTGAATTGACAATCGAGAAATAAAATTGCATGTGTGACGATTTTGGCATGAGCGGAAAATAAAGCAAGCAACCAAGCAACAATAAAATCCTAGTATGGCCACCTAGCTTATCAAAATTAACTAGATAGTTACAAATTCGGAAACCAACTCCTTGGTCCCTTGCCTCTTCACTTGGAACATCTTCCAAAATGGCACCGTCTTGACGGAGTCACCGGTCTTCGAAAAAATAATTACAAATGTACAAATATACAAATTCCTATTATACATTTATACTATAAAATAAAATTATTAAATTATACAAACCGGCGATACGAGATCGCAATAAAACTACAACCAAAACGTTATTCCCTTACATTACGGGAAATAACGATAAAAATTAACTAGGCCATACTAGGTACAAAATTTGCATAAATTATTAAATAAATGACATTCATTCATTCAAACATAAATAAAATAAATTGCTGCAAAATTCATGCAAAAATCGTCCTAAGTTCAATTCATGCTCATTGTAGCTCGATTTCTTCCGGGATTTATTGATTTTTAACCATTAAAAATCATCATCAACTTTTAAATCTCATTTAAATTCAAAATAATTAACTAAACTGATTTAGAACTCAAAATTAGTCACTACTAATTGTGTTGGTCATTAATTAGATCGATTTGATTTCATTTGCTAAATATTACGGTTTAATCATAACAATTATGAAATAAAACCAAAATAAAATATAAACATCATAAAATTTGAAACAAAAATTTTTGTACATTCTGGAAAAATTCCAGGAACTATAAAAATAAAAAACATTTGCTCAAAAAATTTAAATTAGTTTTATGAACAAATAGCTTTGTATTTAATGGTTTTATCAAATAAAAACATTAGATATAGTAAAACAGTGAAACAAATTATGAAATTTCACCAAGAGTATCAACATCAGAATGTTAAATGTAAAAAAAATTTTCAAGACCAGAAAAGGACGTTTAAATTTTATGAACATTATAATCTCTTATTATCGACTTTTATCGTATAAAAATCAATGAACATGCAATACATAAGTAAAATTCACGAAATTTTACATACAATATTTAAGAAATGCATGTGAGATCATATTAAAATTTCATGGCCAGAATCAACATGAAACTAATTTTAGTTAACTTTTAACTCATAAAATGCATGTTAACTCGGTTTAAACGCCAAAAATCAAAATAAATAGCAAATTAATCCCTAAAATCACGAAATTTGACCAAAAACATTTTGAGGTCAGTAGGTATACATGCACCAAAAATTTTCGTCAGAATCGTATTTTAACTCAAAATCTTTGATTTATTAGTTATCTTATAACTTTAACAAAAATGTCCAAAATGAACATGCATGCTACAAGCTAGCTCTGATACCAATTGAAATTCCATAGACCTTAATTAGACTCCTCTAATTATTTACTAAATTACTTATTAATTTAGTTTATAATGATCTATGCAACATGCATGCAAATATAAAGACATTTATATAAGAGAAGAAATTTCCTCACATTGATATGGAAAATATAAGGGCACAACAAGAACTCCTTCTTGTTGTTCCTGAGCTATAAATATGGATGAACACAAACTATCTCCAAAGTAGAAGATCTCCTCTAAGTTGCACCAAGATTAACCCAAATAATCTACTCTTATTATTAACTAGATAATAAGATAGATATTATTCTACTAATATTATGACTATATTACTACACTAGTAATACTTAGTAAATATTAGTATTTGAGAGTTTATAGTGAGAAGAAGAGTTTTAGAGAGAAGTATGACAATTGAACAAAATCAAGTAAGTAATGAAATGAACAACTTTTGTTCATTCTTATAGCCAATTTGGCCGGATGGTATTAGTCCAATAAGGACACTTATTTTGCTCAATTTGATCACATGCATTTGAGTGGAGTGTTGTAGTATATGTGATGATTGTATTATACTTGTTATGTCACTTTCAAAAAGTAACTAAAGAGTAAAAATAAGAACAAAATCATCACCATGTAACTACTTCCAAAACCGGTCCATTATGGCCTAGTTTGGTCCATTTTGATTTTTTGATATTTGTCTCACAAATACTTATTGATCATATGGTTAATATCTTGTATAATTAAGTGTTAATTTGATCATATAACAATTATATGACTCAATTAAATAAATAATATGTACTTAACATTTTAAGTAATATTTTACCATTATATCAATATATAATGGATCCCACAATGCTTGGTTAATTTATTTTACAACTCCTGGTAAATATAATTAACTAATTACCTCTATCTCAAAACCTCAACTAATTTAGTAATTTAACGATTCATTACTAAGTTAAATCTTATTTAATCGTATTAAAATAAGATATAAATTTATTAGTCAATTATCGCATAATCGAAAAATAAACTTAATCGAATTTGAGTTCTTAACTCAATTTCTAACAATTAACTCTCGTACATATCGAATATATGTAATGTACTAATTTAACTGTATCGTATACAAATAATTAGTTACTATTTGGATTTCATCCTTTAGGTGTGACCGAAAGGGATCAGTTGATCACCGCCGTAAAACGACAATAACGTCAAACTCTAGTCAGCCAACCGTTATTGATTTACGTTAATCAACTGACTAATCATATATAGAGTCAATAAATATCCCAATTATATTCCTTAATAAGATTCATTATGTGGCGCACTATTGTGGAGGACACCTACTCCAACAAAGGATCCAGGGAGTTTTTCTATTCCTTGTAATATAGGTTGCTTAGCAATTGATAAAGCCCTTTGTGATTTAGGGGCTAGTGTTAGTGTTATGCCATTTTCTATATGCAAAAAGGTAAATATGGGTCAACTTACTGTTACAACCATGACCTTACAAATGGCCGACCGTTCTATTAAACACCCTTTAGGGATTTTAGAAGACGTACCGGTTAGAGTAGGGAAGTTTTTCATACCAGTTGACTTCGTTGTCTTAGATATGGCTGAAGACACCCAAATTCCTATCATCTTAGGACGACCATTCCTCCATACTGCGGGGGCGGTTATAGATGTTAAGAATGGGAGACTTACACTAACAGTGGGGGATGACACTATCACTTTCAACCTAGATAAGGCAATGAAACACCCCCTACCAGAAGAGACATGTCATAGGGTTGATATTGTTGATTTAACTATTGATGACTGTCCCCCTTTGCGTTTGGATAGGGATCCTCTGGAGATCGCCTTAATTTCCAGGAATGCTGAAGCTGGAAGCTCACGAAGTAAACTCAAGTCTAGATGGTCGAGACCATTCACAAAAACCAAGGTGAGCAAGTTTGAGTCGATTACGCTACAAACCGACAAGGGCGGAATGTTCAAAGTCAATGGTCCGCGCTTAAAGACCTATTACGATAGAGCATTTATAGGAGTGAGAGAGGCCGTCGACCTTTTCGCTCTTGATAAACCACCATGACTTTGAGGTAACACGGTCGTGCGGGACCGATATAAACCAGCGCTAACCGGAAGGCAACCCGGCATTTACTTGTATTTCATTTGTAAATTTTATTTCGATTAGCTTAGTCATTAATGTTATAGTCTAAATAGATTTAGTTTGGATAGTTAATATAGTTGTGCTTTATTGAGTGCGGTGAGGGAGCGATCTAACAATTCTATTGAGTATCGCAGGAAATATAATTGGAAGTCGCTTTAATAATGAAGACACGAAAAGAAAGAAAGGAGAAAGGAAGAGAAAAAGGAGAAAAATCTGCAAATCATAGGATGCTCGATCGAGCAAGCTGGCGCTCGATCGAGTTTTCATATATCACACATGTCAGCCACTCAACAAAACTTGAAAAAACTGGAAAAGTTGGGTTGCTCGATCGAGCAGACCTACCCTGCTCGATCGAGTCGCCCGGTCCAGACCGGCCCCGAGGCTCTTTAAGGCAGTTTTCCCCAATTCTTCTTTCATTTTTCCTCTTATTTCGTCAATTTGTCTTTCACTACCTCACCCTTATTCTCTCAATTACTGGTATTATCTATCCTTGTACTTTCTTTTATTATATTTTCTTTTAGTTATTTCTCCCATTCCCCTTTGTTAGTTGTGTCCTTTAGGTTGCTGCTGTTAGTTGATTGTGTGATGTTGTGCTGTTAGCGTCACAATGAGGACACTGTGACATTTAGGTTTGGGGGAGAGTCTTTATTTATGTTGTGTGTTTAGTTTATTTAAAAAGAAAAAAAATCATAAAAATTGAAAAATTTACAAAATCCAAAAACATGTTTTTATTTTATTAGGTCGAGTCTTGGTGAATTGAATTACAATGATGATAATTTGCATTGTTTTTGCATTTGAATCCCAAATAAGTTATCCATGTACATTGTTTTGACTTACTATTTTTGAAAACAAAAGCTCATATTACAAGTCTTGACCGTTTTTGACATACCTTATGCTAATTAGATTTGGCAATTTTTGTTGGTAAACCACTTAAAATTCTGAGGTCTTTAGAGCTTCCTAGGCCAGAAACATCAATAAACTGGTCTCATTGTTTTTAGGCTTGAGTGTGGTACTCCTTGTGGAATGTGTAACATCAAATTGCATAAGTGTGACATTCGTTTCTTGATACTATACGCGTTCGTTTGATAAGTGCATGAGGAAAGGTGGTTTTTTTTGTTCAAATAAGCCTCACATAGCCAAAAAGACTTGATTTTATACCCTTATTATTGAGTTCTCTATGTTTAGCCCATTTGAGCCTTTGTAGCCTGTTTTATAACCTATCTAATAGCTACATTCCTAGAACTTGCCTACCTTATCGGGACAGTCGCAGTTGCATGTTTTTCTTATCTACTTGTCTACTATGGTTGGGTCGGGATTTCAAAAAAGAATATCATTGGGTGTAGCAAGTATGTTGGCAATTGTGTCATTTATTCCCTTTGTTGAAAAAAAGTTGTGAAGCAAAAGAAAAAAAAATGATGAAGAAAAGGAAAAAAAAAAGATTTGATTTGAAAAAAAATGAAAAAGAAGAAAAAGAGAAAAAGAAAAAAAAGAAAGAAAAATTTGTTGCTTCATTGAATTATTCAAGGGAAAATGAAAGGGATTATACTAGAGTCTAATGCATATTTAGAGAGCAATTTCGATCTCTCTCTTGCGTTGTCAAAGTTTAAGATGATTTCTCTAGTTGGTGTTGGTTTTTGTTAGTCTTGTAGATTTGTTTTGGTACGTGTCGCTGCGACTACCGGTCTTAGCCCCACATTTCCATACGTGCCTTGGCACAATCCATTTCTATACCTTCACCCATTAGCCTCCCTTTTTGTCCTGATTCATGTACTTTATAGCGAATGCGTATTTGTTGGGGAAATTACTATCACATTTGAATGCATGCATGTTTCATAAGTTGAGTGAGTGTTTCTATTTCTTTCTATCTTCACAAAACTCACCTTTACATAAACTTATGAGTGCTTGAGTGAATCCGCGAGAATCCGACAAATTGAGCCTTGCAAGATTGAAAGGTATTTGGGTTTTGTCTATACTACGGTATCATGTAAAATCTTGGAATATGAGCTGCGTTTTCTACTTTCCCGTACCTTTGAATTTGTTTTATTGGTACAACTTGGTCATTACTTTGTTATAGATATGGATAGCTTGGGATTTGTATGTGCTTTAATATTAGCTTTGAGTTTTTCATTCACCATTTGTATGTTTGTCTTTGTATGTGTCGAGTGCTTTGCTTAGGGACAAGCAAAGGATTGGTTTGGGGGAGTTTGATGATCATTATTTATATACATATTTTATGTCTCCCTTAGACACATTTAACTCGATTTACCGTCTTTCCTTGCTTATTCTATGCTATTTTAGCTAGAATATCGATTCTGCCGCTTTTGTTATGTTTTAATGCAGATTGGATGCATTTGGAGCTTTTTGAGTAGATATGGAGCATGGCGGAGGTGGATCGTGGAAAGATAAGCACGGGAATCGAGAAGAATCAAGAAGAATCGAGAATGAAAGACAAGAAATGAAGAAAAGTTGAAGAAACGAGCTAAAATGAAGGCTGCTCGATCGAGCAGACCTACCTTTCTCGGTCGAGTCGTATTGTGTCCTTGCTCGATCGAGCATAGTCATTTGCTCGATCGAGCAAGCTTTATTTCGGCGGCTTTTTCGTGTTTTCCTTAATTTTAACCTAATTAGTTAGATAATTTGTATTATAAAAAGAAAGCTCGTCTTTCATAATGAGGGATACTTTTCATATACTTTCTTAGGCTTTTTAATACTTTTAGGCTTTAAATCAGAAACCCTAGTTTTAGTTTGCTTGCCTCCGGATTTTATTCATCAAAGACGATTGTGTTTAGTTCAAGCTTGTAATCGGTATTCTTCAATCTTTCTTAGTTATTTATTTAATTACCTTCTTGTTCTTTAATTATTCTTTGTTATTCCTTTCATTGTTGTTAATCATGTTTGCCTTAACTATTATTGTTGTTATTTATATTGTTATGAGTAGCTAATTTCCTTTCTAGGGTTGAAAGGGGATCTAGGATTGTTAGAAGGGGTAGATTAATTGATTGAATTGCAATTGCATGGTTATCGTTTGATTATCGTTTTAATTCTAGTTGTTTGATTACTGGCCAGGATTAATTAACTAGTCTTGCAAATTAGGATTGACACCGACCGGGCTAAGACTAAGATAGGCTACGATAATTGAATAGAACTCGTTTAATGATAGCGATCGAATGTTAAATTGTAGATCTAAAGGGCATAATTGAATCGACCGATCTTGTGACCTTAGATAACTTTATTGCATGATAGTTGATTTTATCCCTACCCCTGAACAATAATCCTAGTGAACCTGAGACTCTAGACTTTTAATCTCATTGTTTTCAACCTTATTAGTTAGTTATTGCTTATTATTAATTATTGCTTATTATTAGTTGTTATTATTATTGTTATTAGTTGTTATTGTTATTATTTATTTTTATTGTTGATTGCTTTTAGTTTAGAACTCAAATCTCAAACCCCGAATTGTTACTTAGAGACAAACCTTGCTTAATAGATTAGAATACTACCGCTTCCCTGTGGATTCGATACCTTGCTTACCGCTGACTATTAGTTAGTTGTGACTTAGGTTTACTTTGATTAAGGAGACGCGACTTTACCCTTATCAACATGTACTTAGAAGAATTCATTTCATTAAAGATGACATTGAATAGAAGGAAAAGACAACTCATAAAGTTGGAATAGATGGATGTATGGTATATCCACTACACAAGCTTTTATTGCATTTGGACAAGATTGCCATGTAGTATCATGGAACATGTATACTTTAGATTATAAGATATGAAGCAGTAACATTGTGTTGATTGTTCATATATGATAATAACAATTATCGTTTGAGTTTCGAAAACTTATTTTGTACTTTGTTATATCAAATTAGGTTGTAGTGACAACTTTGAAGCCTATAAAAGTGAACTGGATTAACATAGCATAGGCCCCTGGTTGCTTATATGAGGTGACGTCTCCAAGTGACTGGAGTATGATGCGATTCATGGCAAGTTCAAGTGTCACAGGGTCATAAGAGATGGCTAGTCGATCACATAAGCAGACTATATGGGACACTCTGTCGGGCAGTGACCGCTTATAGATTTCTGGCAATTCATATCGCCTGGTCGTGGGGAAAACTACTATACTATTGTTTTTAAGTCAGTTCTTTAGACTAAAGACTGTTCGCCCAAGTCGACACAGTTTCTGATTGACTTTCCTTTTTGCCCCAAGTCATTTTGTAAAAAGGGGTGAATGGTCAATTTTTAGATCATAAATAAATGTGAGTGTACGAAGGAATATTGCGATAAGAATTGTCCACCCCCTTGTTAGGGTTAACTAATATCTCAGGGCCACTCGAGAAGTAGTGAACTGGAAATCCGTGGCCACGCTCGGAAGGCATCTACGGTAGATAATTTTGGTAAGTCAGTTACTCTCCAGATCGAGGAAACCACTCAAGATATGATCACATTCAAGTACGACCTGCAAGACACCTTGCAGTGAGTGAGAGATTATAATAGGACAAGAGAATTGGTGACGCACACTTGTTTGAGATAAGTGGGAGATTGTTGGAGTAAGTGTCTTCAACAATATTGCGATCACTTAATTAAATCTCAATAACAAGAATACAAAGGGATGACAAATATAATAGTCAAGTAATCCACATTAATCAGTAAAGAAAAGCTTACTAGAGTTTGACGTTACTGTCATATGACGGTGGTGATCAGTTGATCCCTTTATGTCACACCGAAAGGACGGTTCCTTAATCAAGAAAATTAATTAATTGTATAACTGTGACAACCCTCGCGAATGCGGAAAGATAAAACATACAAGCATGTGAAAAGATATGCGGAAATACGGTATTTTAAAAAACCTTTAAACATGCAAGTTATATAACACGAGGAGTGTCAAAATATTACAACTAAGTAAGGAAATACAACAAAGAGACGGGGTCTCTTAAAATGTTAGCAAAGAACAAGTGTTTTAGCAAAACTAGCTAAAATCGTCTAGAGGTGAAACTTCCAGGGACAACGCCCGCTAGCTCACACCCGAACCCAAAATAGTCAAGCAAAAAGCCATCCATGCAAGCAACCTGTTCATTCATGAAAAACATGAACGCCACAGTCAGTGGGGAGTAACTCCGGGTTCTCCCAGCCATATCACCTTTAACGTACATATAAGGAAATACAAAAAGTAAAATCATGCATAT
>JAIUZE010023598.1:0-32916 GCA_022085475.1 Heliosperma pusillum | reverse complement strand
AAAATATTTACTAACACTTTTCAGTAGAACTTAAGTTTTAAAATAGAAATTTTCGTTCGGAGTCGTATTTTGAAATTCCGCGTTCGTATTTGGAATTTTTGAGGGATTCCATGAAAAGACCGTTTTTAGTCATCTGTGACTTTTCTTGACTTTTAAGTCGTCTTTGACTTTTCCTTGACTTTTTAAAGTCGTCATTGACTTTTTCTTGACTTTTAAGTCGTCCTAAACTTTTCTTGACTTTTAAGTCATCTTCGACTTTTCTCGACTTTTCAGTCAACTTTGACTTGCGTTGACTTTTCCCGACTCGGCCTTGTGAAAGTTGAAGACCGAAATTTTATTTAAAAAAAATAATATTGTTGAATTTTGTTATTAGATTATTAAGATTTATCATAATTAATAAAATTAGTTTAATTTATTCGGAATTTAAAGAATAACGTTTACGGTTTTAAACGAACGTCATTTAACTATTCCCGACTCATCGTAAAGCGCGAAACAAAATCGAAACTCGACTTTGGCCTGAGTCACACGCGCGTGTCATCGTGTTCCACTCACATTAGATATTTTAATTCTTTTGATTAAACTAATAATAATATCTAGATATTTATTTACTTTATCGATCAGTTAACGAAAATTACGCAAATCGTTTACAAAACTGACCCGATATCACCCATACCACACGGTTTTTCTTCCTCTTTTAGCCTTGATATTTTATTTCTTTTCATTATAATAACATAATATCTTGATATTTAATTCAGTTAACTTAATATCTAATTAATTACGGAAATATAATTATTATACCGGGTCAATTCCATAACCACAATTTCAAAACCCAACTCACTAGTTTGCTCTATATTACAAGACACTCCTCACCCCACTTTACTCACAAACAACTTTTCATTTTACAACAAATCAACTTAAGATCAAATAAATCGTTCTTCATCGTTCTTGAACGTTCTTCGTCGTTCTTCATCCGTTCTTCGTCGTTCTTGAGCAAAACCTTCATAAACCTTCATTTCTTAATTAAATCCGTCCTAACTTATATTTCTAGGATCTCCTCTTCGCTCCCCATCTTCACGTACGGTTTATTTTCAAATCCGACAAAATCGTTTTCAACACTGTAATTATGGAAAATCAAAGTTTTAAGTCTAATAATGTTTTTCTTGTCATTTCTTATAGGGGAAGATTTTGAAGACGAGTTTGGTGACTCATATATTTTAGGAGATGATTAGAAGACGGGTTTATTATTTTCTTGGTTCTTATTATTTTGGTGCTACTTGATTTTAGCTAAGCTAAGGTAACGATTCCGAGTTACTCGACGATATAATGTCACATAGCCTTAGGTTCTTAGGTTTTAGTTCATATTATGGTTACTAATGATTTTTAGTAGTAACATGTTAAGTAGTATGATTTATATGTTGTATGGAATTTTTAATATGTTAGTGTTCTAGACATGTTAGTATGATTTAATTATAATCATGATTTTGTATGATTGATGGTTGAATTGGATGTTTAAAAATGGATGTTTGTTAATTAAAAACATGTTAGAATTTAATTGGGGTGGTGGTTGTTGTGGCCGTGGAGGTGGCCGGGTATGGTGGTCTGTGAACCGGCCGGTTCAGGCTGGTCAGACCGGTTCAGGCCGGTCCAGCCGGTCTGGGTTGGTCTATGGGGGGTCCGGGTTTTGGTCTTTGGGTTGTGTCGATGTTGATTGTTTAATTGTTGTTTTGACGGGTTTTAAATATGTTAAGCATGCGGGAAAATATTAGAAATCGGTTTTAGAAATTTTAATCAAAACAGCCCATTTTAGCCCAAATCAGCCGTGGGCCCAGTCCAGGCCCATGTTGGGTTCGGCCCAAAAGTCAGCCCGTGGGTCCCACTTTGGGACTTGTGACGGTTTTGAGTTATCGTCATTTTATCTGTTTTGTAATATTAGCACAGTGGGAAATGTTAATAAGTAAAATATTTAATTAAAAAGGTTTTTTCATTAAATTATTATTTCTCACATGTTAGAAATTATAAGACGAGACCGTAGTTTAATTTAATCTTCTTTTAGTCAAACGGGTTTTTGGGTATAATATGATAATTCACATTTTAGAAGTAGTAATAAAATAACATGTAATGAATATGTTGATTTTATGTCTATGTGATAAAGACTCTGTTTCTAGCCGGTTTGATCCAATGGGTTTGGTCAAACTAAGATCTAGTCAGCCCCGATTTGACTGATGACCCGTCGCGGGACTCGGGTCGGGGATTTGTCTTCAAGTAAGGTTGTATTTAATTAATGAATTAGCCTTAGTAGATATGAGGCGATATGATATGTGAATATGATGTTTATATGCAATTAGTCACCTGATAGGATGTTTTTCCGTGACTGTTTGTTTATATGGTTGGTGTCGTGTTGACTAAGTACCCATAGAGAATTATGAGTATATGGCGTCTTGACCATTCTAATTCTAAATGAGTAGCTTGGACCACGACATTGATAGGCCGTACTATCTTTAACGAGCATACGGAGTTTGTCGCTTGATAGCGTTTGTGTCCCGGGCCTGGGGGGCTTATCCCCAAGTCGGGGCATGGCCTCCTAAGAGTTCCGCTTTGGGAAGGGAGCCAGCTTAAGTACTAGCCATCTCTGCTTAGGGGGTCGCCTAGCAGAGTTTCTTGTGGACGGTTATGTCATGAGACGGGGAATGGAATAGCTGTTGTCGCTAGGTCTGATCAGTCTAGGACTAGGATGTTTTCCTACCTTGTGGTATAGCCTCGAGTTACAGAAGTCTTCTATCGACTGTTCTAAGAACTTATGCCTGTTTGTAGAGGTATTGGTCTTTCATGTTTGTATGATTCTATGCGTTCTAGAAGGTGAGATGCAAGCCGGCTAGGATTGATAGAGTTTGGATTACCGGTTGTTAACTGATTCACATGATTCCGTGTTGATTAGGGTTTGAGTGTATCATGGCCATGTTTCTGAGAGGAACCTCTGAGCTAGCATACCAGCTTCCCTACCTCGAGTCATAGTTTATTATCGGTTTCACATGATAGCTTTCACATGCTAGGTTATTTGTTAGTTATCTGGTTCATAACATGAAAAGCATATCATATATGTTTAAGTTTTGTATTTTCCATATACATTGCTTTTATGTTATTCATGTTTCATTAAACTCGACATTTCGTGGCTGGGAGGACTAGGAGTTACTCCCCACTGACTGTGGCTTCCGTGTTTATATTTAATGCGGTCGAACAGGTGGTGAATGCATATTTGGGGTACATTGACGAGCTAGCGAGCGAAGTATTTACCTTGGACCTATATTCGGTTCATAGGTTGTATATTATTATACACTCTTTTATTTCCGTATTTATACGGGAGATATGTCTCCCGTCTTGTATATTTCTTTTGTATAATATTATTTCGTTTTGTAATGACCTTTTTATTTCGGACACCTTCAGTATGTATTTAAATTATTTTTTTTCTTTCAGCAAATTTGAGGGTGTCACAGTTGGTCTCAGAGCATTTTTGATCTCTGACGCACGTTTGGTACCTGTAAAATAACTTGACCTTAATAAAATAATAAACTTGTGAGATAGAAGGGTAGGATGGTAGATTAGGTTATGTTGTAGTCTATTTGTTTATGCTAATTGTTAGGAGTAACTTAATTTGTTTTGTCTCTTATGAAGATGGTTGGACCTCGTGTAGAAGAGATCGTTGTTACTACCAACCAGGTCCCTCCTCATAAAGAAGACAATTGCCAAGGAGGCTATGCTTGGGAGGCTAGCCAAATTGCTAGGAGCAAGATTACGCCTTAGGGTAGAATATGTGTTACCTAGAAGGAGTATCCTCTACCGAAGATTTGGAGATTTATAAGCTTAATGGAAGTGAATTCTTTCTTCATCTATGAATTATCTCGTCCTTATAGTATTATGCCCTCTTCCTTCTATCTAGGTGCTTCTTTCTCTTCCAACCTTTTTGCATCTTGAAAATTTCTCTTGATAGTTCCTCCATCTTACCATTTGTATCCTTACCTCCCTCTGGTAACATTTTATGGATGTCATACCCATTTGTTTGAGGTATATTATACTTAGTCGGAAGAACTTTGAATTTTGTGGAATATGAGTGTTAGTTAGAATGAACTTGTGATTCGAGGAAATAGTATAGATCTAATTTCACCCTATGGTGGTGAGAGTGGGTATCCTTGAGGAAAGTGTGGTAAGGTATGTCTAATGATTTTAATGCTTGAAGCTTGTCATGACGTGTGTGTAAATAGTTCATGATATTCGAAGGTGTAAAGTCGAATGAGTTGGCTATTACTTCTTAACTCATTGGTAATTTAGTCTTTTGGGAATTAGAAGTTTAGTATTGGTTTGAAGACCCTGCTTATGATATGTCTATTTTGGAGTAAATAAGAAGTTTCTAATATGGTACCTAACCATCCTATTAAGCTAGTTCCGTGTTTAGATGATTACAAGGATTTGAGGATAAAATTAGGATGAAATTCTCCTAGTGGTTTTAGACTATGAAAACTTGAAGTTGCAATATCATTTCTTTTTGAGGATCGAATTAAGCATAATGGTGGTTGGTTGTTGTGGTTAAGGATTTTAGTGGTTCTTTAAAGGTTACTTGGAAAAATAGTTGTTTTAAATGTTGGGCCCTAATGGGAATAATTACCTTGAGGAATTTTGGATTTGGATGACCAAACTTGAGGAATATTGTTATAAGCAAAAAAAAAAAAAAAAAAAAAACCGATGTATTGAGAGTTTAGAAGAGATAGATAAATTGATTACGGTCACATTTGCCTATGTTTGGCAACAGTTAAGTGAAATAAGTTTTGTGTGAATAATCTCTTTGAGGTTTAGAGATTCAACTTTTGAGGATGAGAGGGTTCATTGTAAATAAGTTGGGGTAATGAATTTTTGGAATAAATTGGATTAAAAGATTTCATAGTGAGTCATTTACTTTGTGGTTGTTAGCGGTCTTGTTTCCTTAATTATAAATATTTTGATTGTGATTTCCAATAATAGTTTCGATGGACCTTAGAAGATTTTAATTGAATTGGAATAATTGGGAATTGCTACTCGATGTGGCATGCTTATGAAATATTTTCGTAGGAATCCGATGATTGAAATGTTGAGGATATATTGCACTCCCTTGAGGACTAGTTTACTTGTACAGTTAGTATTGTCGAGTTACAATCGACATTAGAATTTTCATAGAGGGAAGATAGTATTGGGGTTCATCCTTCGTTCTTTTTCTTCTTTCCTTCTTTCTTTCTTCTTTCTATTCGATTTATTATTTCGGATATTCAGTTCCTTCTATCGAGTATCATTTCTCTTAGATATATTATTATAAGCTTTAGTTAGAAATTTTAGAAATAGATAATAGAGTTATTATCCTGACTATGAAATTTTTGAATTAAAAGCTTTTGGAAATATTTTATGATTTCAAGTATTTTACCGTCAAGGAGTGTTGAGACTCGTTATTGGAGACGTTCGATAACTAGTTTTCTCATTTATTGATGCGAAAATGTATCTTTTAAAGTCTTTGACTTGGGACGTTGATGTTCTTAAACTGCAGACGAGAACCTTCCGTTCCGTAGATAAGATCCTATATTTTATTACAAGTATATTTTAACAGTTTTGAAATAGACCTACATATATGTTACGTTCCTTTTTCTAAGTTTCGAGGACGAAACTTTTTAAAAGGAGGGGTGATTGTAACAACCCGAAAAGTACCCAATTTTTCTAGTAAAATATTTACTAACACTTTTCAGCAGACTTAAGTTTTTAAAATAGAATTTATTGTTTCGAGTCGTATTTTGAAATTCCGAGTTCGTATTTGGAATTTCTGAGAGATTTCATGAAAAGACCGTTTGTAGTCATCTTTGACTTTTCTTGACTTTTAAGTCGTCTTTGACTTTTTCTTGACTTTTTAAAGTAGTCATTGACTTTTCTTGACTTTTAAGTCGTCATAAACCTTTCTTGACTTTTAAGTCATTTTTGACTTTTCTCGACTTTTAAGTCGACTTTGACTTTCGTTGACTTTTCCCGACTCGCTTCATAAGTTTGAAGACCGAAATTTTATTTAAAAAAATAATATTTTTGATTTATTTTTATTTAGATTTATTAAGATTTATCATAATTTAATATAAGTATTTTGAATTTATTCGGAATTTAAAGAATAACGTTTACGGTTTTAACCGAACGTCATTTAACTATTCCCGACTCATCGTAAATCCCGAAACGAAATCGAAACTCGACTTTGGCATGAGTCACGCGCCCATGTCATCGTTTTCCACTCACAATTAGATATTTTAATTATTTTGATTAAACTAATCAAAATATCTAGATATTTAATTACTTTATCGATCCGTCAACGACGATTACGCAAATCGCTCAAAAACAGACCGATTCCTCACCATATTACACGGCTCCTTTAGTCCTCTAATAGGGCTTGATATTTTCATTACTTTTGATAATAATATCATAATATCTAGATATTTGATGTAATTAACTTAATCGCTAATTACATTTAATCGATTACCGTAAAATAATTAATAAACCTGAGCCAATTACGTAACAACAATTTCAAAACCCGACATACCTTTTTGCCTATAATTACACGGCTCACACACCACTCTTCACTCACTAACAACTTTTCATTTTTCATCAAATCAAATTAAGATCTAAATATCACTTTCTTTATCGTTCTTCAATTGTTCTTCGTGTTCTTCAATTGTTCTTCATCGTTCTTGAGCAAAACCTTCATAAAATCTTCATTTCTTAATTAAATCCGTCCTAAATTATATTTCTAGACTCTCCTCTTCGCTCCTCATCTTCACGTACGGTTTTATTTCAATTCCGACAAAATCGTTTTCAACACTTTAATTATGGAAAATCATATTTTTGTTCTAATAATGTTTTCCTTGTTATTTCTTATAGGGGAAGATTTTGAAGACGGGTTTGGAGACTCGTATATTTTGGGTGAAGATTAGTAGGAGGGTTTCTTGGTTTATACTTCTTATTTTGGTGCTAATTGACTTGTCTAGCCAAGGTAACGATTCCGAGTTACTCGACGGATATATGTTACATAGCTTTTGTTTTCTTTAGTTTTTGGTTCATCTTTGTTTTAGTTCATGTTTTTATGATTTATGGATTTTTGGTAGTAATATGATAAGTAGGATGATTTTTATGTTGTATGGAGTTTTTATGTTATTTTGTGTTCTTTATGAATTTTGATGATTTTTCATAAGTTATGATTTTTATGTTGTGTAGGAAATTTTTAATATGTTTAGTGTTCTTGAGGAATTTGGATGAATTAATTTTAAATCATGATTTTGTATGATGGTTGTTAAAATGGATGTTTGTTAATTAAAAACATGTTAGGAAATAATTTGGTGGTGGTTGTTGTGGGAACCGTGGAGGTGGGCTGGAAAACCGGACCCAAACCAGCCGGTTCAGGCCGGTTCAGGCCCGGTCCAGATCGGTCTGGGTTGGTCAAGGGTGGGTCCGGGTTTTGGTCTTTGGGTTGTGTCGATGTTTGATTGTTATGTTGTTGTTTTGACGGGTTTTAATTATGTTAAAGCATTCGGGAAATAATTAGAAACGGTTTTTAGTAAAATCGTTAAAAAGGCCAAAACAGGCCCAAACCAGCCGTGGGGCCCAGTCCAGGCCCGTGTCATGTTGGCCCAAATCAGCCCGTGGGTCCCCTTGTGGGACTTGTGACGGTTTTTGAGTTATCGTTATTTTATCGCGTTTTGTAATAATTAGCAAGCGAGAAATATTAATAAGTAAAATATTTAATTAAAAAGGTTTTTCATAAAATTATTATTTCTCACATGTTAGAAATTATAAGACGAAATCGTAGTTTAATTTAATATCCTTTAAGTCAAGCGGGTTTGGGTATGATATAACATTTCACATGTTAGAAGTTTTAATAAAATAACAGGTAATGAATATGTTGATTTTATGTCTAAGTCTAATGTGTAAAGACTCTGTTTCTAGCCGGTTTGACCAAACGGGTTTGGTCAAACTAAGATCTAGTCAGCCCCGTTTTGACTGATGACCCGTCGCGGGACTCGGGTCGGGGATTTGTCTTCACGTAAGGTTGTATTTAATTAATGAATTAGCCTTAGTAGTTATGAGGCGATATGATATTTGAATATGATTTATATGCAATTAGTCACATGATAGGATGTTTTTCCCGTGACTGTTTAATTATATGGTTGGTGTAGTGTTGACTAAGTACCCATAGAGAATTATGAGTATATGGCGTCTTGACCATTCTAATTCTAAATGAGTATCTTGGACCATGACATTGATAGGCCTTACTATCTTTAACGAGCATATGGAGTTTACAGCTTGATAGCTTTTGTGTCTCTGGCTTGGGCCTTTTGATACCAAGCTGGGGGCATGGCATCCTAAGAGTTTCCACTTTGGGAAGGGAGCCAGCTTAAGTACTAGCCATCTCTGCTTAGGGGGTCGCCTAGCAGAGTTTCTCATATACGGTTATGTAATGAGACAGGGAATGGGTTAGCTGTTGTCGCTAGGTCTGATCAGTTTAGGGCTAGGATGTTTTCCTACCTTGTGGTATAGACTCGAGTTACAGAAGTCGACTATTGACTGTACTAAGAACTTATGCCTGTTTGTAGACGTATTGGTCTTTCATGTTTGTATGATTCTATGAGTTTAGAAGGTGAGATGCAAGCCGGCTAAGATTGATAGAGTTTGGATTACCGATTGTTAACTGATTCACATGATTACGTGTTGATTAGGGTTTGAGTGGATCATGGCCATGTTTCTGAGAGGAACCTCTGAGCTAGCATACCAGCTTCCCTACCTCGAGTTATAGTTTATTATCGGTTTCACATGATAGCTTTCACATGCTAGGTTAGTTGTTAGTTATCTGTTTCATAACATGAAAAGCATATCATATATGTTAAAGTTTTGTATTGTTCATATACATTGCTTTTATGTTATTCATGTTTTATTAAACTTGACCTTTCGTGGCTGGGAGGACTCGGAGTTACTCCCCACTGACTGTGGCTTCCGTGTTTATATTTAATGCGGTCGAACAGGTGGTGAATGCATATTTGGGTACATTGACGAGCTAGCGAGCGAAGTATTTACCATGGACCTATATTCGGTTCATAGTTTGTATATTATTATACACTCTTTTATTTCCATATTTATACGGGAGATATGTCTCCCGTCTTGTATATTTCTTTTGTAGAATATTATTTCCGTATTGTAATGACCCTTTTATTTTATGACACCTTCGTATATGTTTTATTATCTTTTATGTATTTAAATAATTTTTTTTTCTTTCCGCAAATTTGAGGGTGTCACAGGTATGCTCATAAGTAACGACCCTCGGTGCTTTTGAGAATTCGTTAGTGAGTGTGGTGAAAATCTTGTTTGCACCTTGGGCAATGAAGCGTCTTTGCAAATTGCTTTCCATTGCAAAGATGAGTACGTTCTTTATCGCACCCGCTTCCATAACGAAGTCACTATATTCAAGTGTCTCGTTAGCTCTCGCATTGGGGCCTGGGTTTGGTGGTATTGGCCAAGTCAAGTACTTGAGCTTACCTTCAGCAATGGCAGCATTCCGTAATGCCGCCTCCCAGTCCGCAAAGTTGGACCCGTCATTCTTCAGTCGCGTGGACTGATTCATGTGGTCCATAAAAGCTTTAAGCCAGGATTCGCGCGCGAGCGTGGCACTTGACATAGGGATATCAGTATTTCCAGCCATTTGTTATATGTAGTATTATCAATATAAACGAGTTCTACACTGAAAAAGAAGAAAAACATAATAAGCATACTCATCGATTTGAATTTAAGTCTAGTGCAAAATATGTTTTAATGCAAAGACTCGAGCATTTATACAATTGACCTCCCTCAAGAATTATATAAATGATCCCAAGACTCAATTATCTGTAAATTGATAAGCCAACCTCTTGGCTAATTCTACCTTTAGAATTATTGGTCGATAAATTTCTGTAAATTCTATCTTTAGTCCATCATAATCACGAGAAACTCTTCGGACTATAATGTTGAGATAAAATAGGTCAACACACACTACTTACCCAACGTAGAAGGGGTCATATGGAGAGTAAGGTCTTATATGCCTACCGACGAAGAAGGGATTCATAGTAGTTTGGCCTATAAAGACTAGTCTCAATTTTAGGTTTAGAGGAAGATCCCATCAATTTTATTTTAATTCAATTTTAAGTGAACTAATATCTAGCATGCGAGAATGAATAAACTAAAATGATGGTTTAAAATCGAGTGACATCTTTATGTCCATGATAACTAACATTCAAACTATATGAGTCAATTTTCATGCATTTTAGTAGTAGGTGATTTGGTTTAGGCGGAATATGATGCACTAACTATCATGTGATGAAAAAGCAACCAGAACGGAAAAATACATAAAAATATTACAAAGTCCTAGTGTAGCCTATCTACCAAAATGAACAAAAATACAACTTTGGAATCCAATCCATTTGGACCCGAGAAGCTTGTCTTGATGTTCCATCTTGGTCCATGTAGCGGGAGTGAGCAATCCGATCTCCATCTTTAGTCTCCTCAAAATACATTTAATAAATTACAAAATATAAACCTATTTACATTCTAATTTAAAAACATAATTTAATGAAAATTAAAATGGAGATTCGAGATCTCAAAATTACATCAAAGATCATGTTTCCATCATTACGAAAACATGATCAACTAAGGCCACACTAGGTAATACAAATTACAACCGATTGCAAAAATACGTAAATTAAACCATTCAACAATTCATTCAACAAAATAATATGCATCAACTATAAATTAATCATCCAAGACATAATTCTTTAATTATGAAGTGTAATTTATCCAAACCACCTTTTCAAATGATCAAAATTATGTGACAATTCCTTAATTAATCACAATAACCCCAACCAAACAAAATCCAATTTTAATTCATATTCTTTAACATGAATTAATATAACATTATTTTAAACCTCTTTAATATAATTGGGTATCCAATTATTGTGAACTTCTTCACAACAATAAACGAAACATTATCATTATAATGAATAATAATAAAAACTTTCGACCAAAAATTAAAAAAAAAAAACCGAAACAGATTTTTTTTTTCTTTTGGCAGCCACGGTTTTTTTTTTTTTTTTTGAATATACAATTTAATTTGATGTTACTAATATTTTCAAGATCGGTACAAATTATCAACATCTAATCATTATTAAACATCGATAAAAACTAGATGATTCAATTTAACAATTCAAAATGAATATCTAAATCAATGATTACCGAAAAATATATAGCGATGAACATTCAAAACGATTTCCATTTACATTTTAATTTAATCCTTATTAAATCAAAACAACTACAAATTCATCATGTTATCGTCTTAACTATTTAAAATTCATCATGTTATCTCTTTTTACTCCTCTTGTTATTAGGGTTTTTGACCTAGTTACCATAAGAGAATAATCGGAGATCTTTTCTCTTATTTTTATCTCTTATTAACCGAAAAATAAGAGAAGAAAAAACTATTTTCTCCTTCCTTTTTTCGGTTATATTAGCATGTAATATAATATATACGTCAACTATAAATATCCGTATATTTATAATTTGCTAATTAAATATAACATATTATGTTTAATTACGAATTAACATTTTAATTCGTTTAAGCTTACATTATATACATTGATTAAATATAACGGTTTATATTCAATTACGAATTACATTTAATTTGTGTCAGCTAATATTATTTAATCGTTATTAAATAATCGCATCATCATTACATTGACTAACCTTTTAGTCATATACATCGACTAACCTTTTAGTCATATAATAAGGCATCAATATGATTATATTATTCATATAATCACATCTCTCAAACACATCCTTTAGGTGTGACTTTTAGGGACCAGTTGATCACCGCCATTAAAATGACAATAACGTCAAACTCCTAGTAAGCCAACCGTTATCGATAAACGTTAATCAACTGAAAAGAAAACTAAGTATACCCTGTGAACCTGTAAGAGATTTATTCATGTTATCACACTAACTGTGGAGGACACTAGCTCCAACATCTCAAGCTTGCCAAATAGTTTATGTTTTCTCATTACTTCGAACACTAACCTGAGATGCTGCTTGTGTTCCTCTTCATTCTTGCTATAACTCAGAATATCATCGAGATATACAACCACAAATTTGTTAAGGAAAGGCCTCAACACTTCATTCATTATCCTCATAAACGAACTAGGTGCGTTACACAACCCAAACGGCATTACAAGCCATTCATACAACCCTTGCTTCGTTTTGAATGCGGTCTTCCACTTATCTCCCTCTCAAATTCTCATTTGATGATAACCACTCCTTAAATCCATCTTTGAGAACACGAACGAACCAGAAAGTTCATCAAGCATATCGTCAAGTCTAGGCATAGGAAAGCGATATTTGATGGTAATATTATTCACCGCTCTACTATCAATACACATTCGCCAAGTCCCCTCCGCTGGTACCGCACATGAACTCAAACTCTCCTTTACATACCCTCGGTCTATCAACTCTTGCACTTGCCTTTGCAACTCTTTAGCTTCCTCGGGATTACACTTATAGGCTGGTTTGTTGGGTAATGCCGCACCTGGAACTAAATCGATCATGTGCTCAATCCCTCTATTTGGTGGTAACCCAACATGTAGCTCATCGGGAAACACATCCCTAAACTCCTATAACAACTCTTGAACAAGTCTCGTGTTGCTTTCTTCACACCCTACTTCACGCACAACCAGGAAGTATGTCGGTTCCCCTCTCATCACAACTCCCTCGGCCTCACTTACCTCTAAGAACAGGTTGTCCTTAGGGACGGGCTTCTTTTTTTTACTCGATGATAAGGGTTTAAGATGATATTTAGCCTTTCCTTTGGACACAACATAAACATTACTCCGACCATCGTGTTCAACCCTTCGATCAAATTTCCATGGCCTCCCCAACAATACATGACTAGCATTCATCGGGATTACATCACATAATATTTCATCTTCATATGGTCCTAATTTCAAAGAAACTAAGGCATGTTTCTTAACAAATATCCCATTATTCCCATCAAGCCAATGCAATTTATATGGTTTAGGGTGACTATTAGTAAGTAATTTCAGACTATCAACAAGATCCCTAGATACGACATTAGTGCAAGAACCGCTATCAACAATAAGATTGCAGAGTTGATTGTTTACCTTGCAACGAGAGTGAAACAATCGCTCCCTTTACTCCTCCTCAACATGGGCAGCCTCAGTGTGTAGGCTCCGAATCATCAACACCTCCTTCTCTTCATCACTATAAGGATCCACAATATGTACTTCCTCATCACTATCTTCCTCTTCTTGTGAAACTGAACTCGGCTCACAGGTTGGAAATACAAAATTTAGAATCAAGTCACTCAACTCCGTGATCGTTAGAGCTCGCTTTTGTGGACACTCATTGGCAATGTGTCTGTATCCTTGGCATTTGAAACACCGTCTCAACCTCACATCCTTAATCTCAATCATTGGCCCCTTGCCTTTGTCTTTCGGATCCTCCTTCCGTGTCTCCTTGTTTCTCGGTATTGAGACTGTATGTTTCGAATAAGCACTCGAACCCTTTGCATAGTCACGACCAAATGCCCTCCTGCCCTTGTCTTGCTTTTCGAATTTAAGAGCCAATCGACAAATATCGACAAAGCCCTCATAATTCTGGATTTCTACTCGTTGTTGAAGAGTAGGATTGAGGCCTCGTATGAAACGGGTTGTCCTCAATTCCTCTTTCTCCTCCAAGTCACAAACTATGCTCAAATTTTCGCACTCCTTCACATAATCAGCCACACTCGAACCTTCTTGAGCTAAAGATGTCAATCTTAGGTATTGATCTTGCTCGTAGTCTCTAGGAAGAAACCTCTTCATAAGATGCTTCTTTAATTTCTCCCAAGTTTCAATCTTCCTTTTCTTGTCTTGCTTCCTTAGTTTCTTCAAGTTTTTGTACCATAAGGATGCGTATTTGGTTAATTTCAGAGTAGCGATCTTGAACTTCTTATGTTTGTCGTAGTCTTTATACTCGAAAATCCTTTCTACTTGACGAACCCAATCTAGAAACTTTTCAGCATCTAGATCCCCATTAAACTCAGGTATGTCGAGCTTAAAACCTCCATCATCGTCATTCTTGCTCTTTCTATTATTCCTGGGGCAGTCCTCCTCCTTGGAGTCACCCTCGGTACTGACCACATTCCCGTATTTTTTCTTTTGCTTATCAAGAGATGCAGCTACGCTCTTCAACACGTAGGAAATCTGCCCAATCTCCGCTTTAAGTCCATTCACATCTTTCATCCATAGCTTTGATGTATCCTCACTGCTCCCGGATTCATATTCCATGGCTATGACTTCCCAAGATTGATTTATTAGAGTAAATCAAAAACCTTGCTCCGATAACCATTTGATGTAGAACTTAGTCGATTTAGACTGAACATTTCAACGGACTGTTCGTTCTAGTACTGTAATGACAAGTTTTATATTTGCAACGAAATTATACTGTTTTGTTGTAGTATTTTTGTAATGATAAGAACTGAAATTAAAGATAGAAATGGGTGAATCTCGCTCTCTGTCTCGCAAGGTACGAGCTTGAAACACTCGAAGGCAACCTCGCAAGGCTGTCTTATTTCTTTGGTCTCACAAGAATAAAGAAGCAAGCTCACAATAATGTAAACTCTCAGATTTTTGGATTCATAAACTGATTTGTTTACATGGGTTGCTTTGATTTATATAGACCAAAGAACATACAAAAACATCTACTTTATCTTACATAATCTGAAACATTAAGGTCTAAACATAAGCCTAGGTAATAGACAATCCTCCTACCTCTTGATTTATTGAGAAAATAGTTGGACCAGCTGCATTTTCTGAGATAGCACAAAGAGGGAGGAATCAAAAGAGCCTTTGAGTCCAATAGAGCTTGTTTTGCCAAAAGGGGAAGATTGAAAGATGTGTGAGCTGATGGACTAGGCTTGCACGGTCCTCAAGAGACCTATACGGACAGCAAAGCAGCAACAACATGACCATTAGCTGCTTCTCCTATGTCCCATTTCAACATCGTCACAAAACTCGAGCCAAACTTGAAACCACTTACGATGTGAGCTGCGTTATGGACTTATGGCTGATGAGGATCTCCTCTTCATTGTCGAGTAATGCTCCTGCATCATCATGTATATATATTCATTTGTACTAATAAGAAAGATAGATGTCTCTACCATCTCTCACTCTTCTTTTCTATATTTTATAACACGTTATCAGCACGGGTTTTAACAGTCAGAGCAAAAAGGAATTTATAATCTTAATTTTTTTTCCATCTATTAAGATCAAATAATCAAAAGGTTCGTATCAGATCTTATTCTTTTATTCTTGTAATCAGGTACGTTTTTATTCTAGTATTATAGTTTTTGAAATATCTAACTTTTCATAAACTCAGATATATGTTTGACCTGCTATGTCACAAATTCAAATTACTCAATTTATAAATCTAAAACTCAGACATGTGTAGAGTTTAACGTTTTCGGATTCATCATACAATTTTATTATGGTAAACATATATCATGCTACATGTTGTTGCGCTATTCCCTAGAAAAGCTAATACATGAATCATAATTAATGAATTGCCTAACTATTAGCTATAGTTACCCATATAATTTGTTTCATGGAGACAATGCTTATGTCATCACTACAAGAGAATGATGATTTAGCTACTGAATTAGCAACTGAGTGAAAGTCAGTAGCTAAATATATAACTTAGCGACTAATGTTGAGACAAAAAACATATTTAGTCTCTACATAGGAGACCAAACTATAATGGTAGCTAATTACGTCTTTATTTTAGAGACTAAATAAAGGAGGTAGCAAATTTAGTATCCAATTTAAGTGTTTAGATACGAAAGTTTGTCGGTAGCTAGAGGTGTCTCTATATACGTCGACACAATATAACAGAACAATCTATTTGGCCGCTACGTATGAGACCAACGAAAATTAGTGTATAAGTACGTAGTTAATATAGAGACAACACAAAGTGAGTAGCAAATTTAGTATCTAATTTTAGTTGTTTGCTACGGAAATACATTGGTAGCTAAAGTTAATTTTCACTATCATGTATATTGTACATTTAATACAAAATAAATATCAATGTGAAATATACTTTTGAATTATTATCAGTCTACTTATATTATTATAATTATTATTAAAAAGTACTTTGTAATGCTCATACGTAACAATGACTTTTACCTTAACTAGATATTCATTACCCAAATAGTCATTAATCTTCATGTGCCTCAATGGTTAGAATGTCACTTATGAAGTTGTAGGTCATGGGTTCGATTCCTCTTAACAACATATATAGTTAATTACTTTACAAGAGGGATAAGCTAAGCGGTGGGCGGTGGTCTTACGTGCCATATCCCACAATGAGTGCGGAGGCCTAGCAAGGGTGACATGACAAATATGGTAACCGTATTTATTGTTTCCTAGACAATTTAGATACTAACATGTTAGTCGCTAATTTAGCAACAACTAAATTGGTCTCTAATTCAGTCACTAGTTTAGCTACTATACTATTTATGGTAGGTAATGTAGCTACTTAAACTTTCGTCTCTATTACTGTCGCAAAAGTAGCTACTTCGAATTTGGTAGCTATTTTTTGGTAGCCAATTCTGTAGCTAAATTAGCGACAAGGCTTTTAGCTACGAACCATCTATCGTCGCAAATTCCGTCTCTATTTGTAATTAGCTACCGAAAACTAGTGATTTGCTACTGAAATATCGGTAGCTAATTAGGTTCCACCTTGTAGTGCATTGTCGAAGTCGGTCAACTTTTATACGACGGGAATCAACTTTTATAGGACGCAAATTAAATTAATTGGGTTTGTTAAAGATTTTAATTATTTTGTTTGGCTTGTTTTGAGAGTAGCATAGTTAATCGTGAATACGAGAACCTTTAGACTGCATTGTTTGTCGTGTACGATAGTATAATAAACTCATATTTTGACAATGTCTTGTGGTATTACATTGCATGCACGATACTAACTTTAGTTTTGTTATCCGGTAACATCTCTTGATAAACTAGTTTATGATGATTAAATATAATGAGCATTAGTTTTTGTT
Organism: Heliosperma pusillum; assembly: GCA_022085475.1. Classification (NCBI taxonomy): domain Eukaryota; kingdom Viridiplantae; phylum Streptophyta; class Magnoliopsida; order Caryophyllales; family Caryophyllaceae; genus Heliosperma; species Heliosperma pusillum. The sequence goes on along the minus strand of JAIUZE010023598.1, from coordinate 15,749 downwards.
CGCCTGTTACGAATTCTTAACATGCATGAGTAATTAACATTAAATAGGGATTATGAAGTGTGGACAACATGTGAATAATATAATTAACATGGATTGTATTACAGTCATGCATTAATCGTGGTTTCCACTTAATGGAAACATATGACTGAGTCCAGCGTATGAATTGATTGGATTCCTATTAGTGGACTATGTCCGTGTATAAGAATTTTGCTCTAAAAATTATTTGTTTGGTTGTGCATATCAACGTTGAACATTAAGCTTTCATTTATTTGATTAAACTGATTTGCTTTGTCCCCCATGCGATCCATATTTTCTTTTTTCACATTTATATTGATAAATGTGGTCGCAAGTTTTGAGATAAGACATATTATATATCTTTGGGGCTGAAGTTCCAAAAGATTGTTTTACAAAGATGAAATCTATCTCCACATTATAGATTTGACTTGAAATTCAAAGTTTTGACGATGTATAATACTTTTAACACCGTCTTATCAATACAATATATTCCTATTTTGTAAGTTTAAGTGGCCGGAAATCCATATATAATTGCTAATGGCCATAAGTTCGCAGCTTCAATTTTATTAACCGCATTTGAGTTTTAAATGGATGAAGCGGTCTTTATTAAAGAGAATATTTTGTAAATTGATTCTTGTTCGCCTGTAGTTGAACAATATAATAAAATATGAAATTTAATTCATTCCCTGAAATGAATGTGACATTTGATAAAAGACTATGTCGGTCGGAGAGATTGAGAAGCTCAATATTGTGGTATAAATTGAGATTAATAATGTGGCATTTGGAGAGTTAAGTAGAGAGGCTTTAATTGAGCTTACTGATTTGGCCTTATTTAGCCAAATTAGTTCATTAAAAGAAAATATCTCATGAAAGCGAATATCTCGTGAAACTAATTTGACACATATACACGCAGTTCGATATGAGAAAAGGGAGAATGATATACGAGTTGAAATGTTAATATTCGTATTATGGCCTGAAGATCATAGTATTAAAAGATACTTAAACTATTACCATAAATTCATATAGAGTTTACATATACTAAATTATGACCTGAAGTTTATAATGTTTAAAGATATTAAAACTGTGACCTGAAGTCCACAATGTTTATAATTCTCACATTTCATTTAGTGAGTATTATTTGAGTATCATAATTAAGAATAAAGTCGATGTTTATACATGAATACTTGCGAAATATGATATACTCTTAAAAGTTGAGAATCGTATCATATCAATTCAAAACCATTCCCTGAAATGAATGAAATATCATGTTAATATGAAATATATTTATCATTCATACAAATAACGTAGTCATGTAGACACATTATCGTGTAAGTGGCTTAAAACACTATGTGTGGTATCTCGTATACAAATACATGTGATCAAATTATTTGAAATTATGAAGAAAATGATCACTATAATTAGTTGGAATCACCACCTCCTTTGAAGGGACAGATAAATCTACTTTATATAAAAGCAGAAACTTTTATAGACATTGCATTTTTTTCTTTTCTTTTAAGAGACCCACCCACGTTCATTTCCACAATTAATTACTCTCGCAATATACTTCAACTCTTTTTTAATTTAATAGACCCCAATTGATACACATTTGAGGAAAACAAACTTCATTTCTCTCACAGAATATGTGGTGGGCCATTATAATTCAAGGAATTTAATTAACTCTACAACTTTCAACATGAACATTTACAAGAGTGAAATGTAAGTAATAAACCACATATGTACATTTCCTAAACTTACCTAAAGGTAAACAAATTACCAGTAAATAAAAAAAAAATTTACAAAAAAAATATAATTACAAAAAAAAATTAGTTTGTATAGATTTCATTCTTGAAAATTACAAAATATGGAATGACATTCTTGCAAATTATTCATATATAAAAGTAACAGTGTAAAAAATCCTAAAATTTTAAAATTCAAAAACTATTGACCCTTTTGATTAGATCTAACAATACTTTTAAAAAAGTCATATATTCAATAGAATTGGGAAAAAAAATTAAAAGTAATATAGTTGCTTCGTTTTAAAACAAACACTAGAAGTAATAAAAAAAACATGCAAATCTATAATTTGAAAAAAAAAAAAAGCGTTTCTGAAACTATAATAATTAAAGTAGAACGGAAAATTGATCGCTAAAAAAATTAGATGGGACATTTAATCGAAAAAAATATTTGAAGAAGTGAATAGAAAGATTAAATATTTTGGGATACATACACTTAAAATTAATCATTTGTAGAAGGCTTGAAATCATTATTATTAAAATCGTAGATGAAGGCGCTTATATGAAAGGTAAGACAAGGAGGTGTTCAGATGTATGTGAGATAAGACATGAATCAATGGCATATGAGGATTTTGTAGTTTTGATTGATTAGCAAGATAAAGAAAGATAATGAGGGAGAGAGGCGGTGAGACGAAATAAAAGGGGAAATGTTGGGTTATCACAATTTTGTAGGGTTTTGATAAGTGAAAAGACTGGGCTTAGATGTTCAGTTTATACATCAGTTTGGCCCATTTCAAACTAGAACCATACTCTTATCTCATTCCGGTTACGAAAACCCGAGGTGTTTATTGGAGTGTCTTAATCATGAATGATACAGGTTATTTTTATTTCTGCTTGTGATAACTATATGTTGCTTTGTTTATTTTTTCCGGTTTATTTGTAATACGAAAATGTATGCATTTTTTAAAGACATTATATATAACTTTAATGATAGTTTCATTTTATCTTGATTTGTTGTTTGTTTTACGATGATAATAAACAAGAGTTAGGGAATCTCACTCCAACATCTATCTTCCAAGACATTGTTGTCATCACCGATATCTTTATGTAACAATTTCTAGGGTCACGATGTAACACCCGGAAATGTACCCTATTTTTCTAGTGAAAATATTTTACGGATACTTTTCAGCAAATTTAAGTTTTAATTTAGAATTTTATGTTCCGAGTCGAATTTAGAATTTCCGAGTTCGTATTTGGAATTTCCGCGAGATTCCATGAGAATCCCGTCTTAATGCGAGTTTGACTTTTCTTGACTTTTAAGTCGTCTTTGACTTTTCTTGACTTTTAAGTCGTCTTTGACTTTTCTTGACTTTTGAGCCGCCTTTGACTTTCGTTGACTTTTCCGACTCACCCTTTACTTATACTCACACTACTCCCTTAACCTAATATTCATTCACACAACACATTCACCTTTCTTGCTCCTTAAGAAATCCCCAAAACTTTCCCTCTTTGATTTCGATCTTAGAATTCGCCTAGCTCACTCGTTTCTTGTCGGAATTCACGTAAGTTCGTCTTATTCCCCTCTTAGCTTCCTCTATCCGTATTGGTAATAAAATTACCGTCTTTCTCGCTTTTTAAATTATCCGTCTTTCTCAAGGTGAAATATATTCATCTTTTATTACCTAATTGTAGGTAGAGACTACTAGGAAGGCTTAGTAATCGATTAAAGACGCGTAAAGGTAACGGTGAAGGGTTACTCGATATCATTTACGTGTTTTACATGCTTATATGCTAGAAATCGTATTAGAATACGATTAGTAAGTTTAGGACTCATGTTATGGATGATGATTGTTGTTATTTGATGATTGTTGATGATGAATATTGTTGTTGTGATAGTTTATTAGAAATGGATTATGAGAATTGGAAGTGATAGGATTGAATTTATGTTGAAGGCTCACGATAATTGGTAACAGAGTGTTTTCAACGGTCCGTGAGATGTAAGTCCACGGTCTTTGAATACAAGTCACGGTTTTGACTTGTGCAGTTTCCTGCACTGACCCCTTTTTCGTAAATGATCATATCTTCTTCGTTACTTGCTTGTTTTAGGCTTGTGACCATTCGTTGGAACCGTAAGAGGATAAGGATATCAACCTCGACTTTAGATTTTTGTATTTACATGTCCTAGAACTCTAGATATGACAGGTTAAATGAACCCTTGTTTTCGTTGGTTTCCAAACTTGTTTTTGGAGAGGTAACTCTGTTTTTTATTCATTATGCTTCAAAACTTTTTCTAATGCTTAGTAATCTGTATTGATTCATGTTTATCATATTTAAATTTATATATTCCCTATTCCACATGTTTTGTGACGGTTTTTTGCCTATGTCCCACTTTGAGTCCTTTTTTTACAAATGATACGGTTTAGCCCTATTTTGTCTTGTGCTTTTGTACTCTCATTCCGTTAGCTACCTTCCCGTTTGCAAGGCTGGAATGTCGGAACGGAGAGGTATCCTACTGCTTAATTGCATGTGTAGTGGGCATACGACGACGTTGTTGGGAGTTGAACGCATTGCGTTGATCGACCCGGCCGTCAAATGTTGTGTACTTGCGAGGTGGTGTTATTTGCATGTAGCGTACCGCTTGTTATGAGGCTTGAGCTGTGTTTCCGCCTCTTTCGTTAATTGATCTACCGAATTTGGGGTACTCGGCATATATATTGTAAGCCCGAGTCTTGGATGCGAAACGTTTATCGCATGTCGAATCGGAACACGTTTATTCCGAGATCCTTGCCAGGTTTAGACTAGGACCGTATTATTATCGTCGTGCTACCAGGAGGAAAATAGTCTACATATACGAAATGTTGATCGTGTATGAGTTCAGGGAAATGTTTATCCCGTGGATGCCTTTTAATCTACTTACTTCCATGTACACGGTCTAGTGCTTTCATTTACCGTAGATATGTCTTCTTGTGTCTTCTTGGAATGCGTATTTCTGATCATTGTTCATGGTCATTGCATGATTGTATACCGTCAATGTCTTGGTTCGTGAATGGATTATAATGTTGGATTTATGTGATCATCGTCAATGACTTTGCTTGGTTTTGTATGGTCGATTCTCAATCTTCATCTTATACCGCTAACGGTGAGAATGCAAGCCCGAGTGAGCCGTCTTTCGGCTTGCCTAAGAAGTGTCTTCCCCGAGTGCTTTGAATATCATGATGGGATTCGGATTTGTGCCTCTTATGTTCTTATCATTATTTATCGAATTGCCTTCTATCCTTATCGTATCTCAACATGTGATATCTAAATATGTATGATTTTTACTTTTGTATTTCCTTATATGTACGTTTGATGTGATATGGCTGGGAGAACCCGGAGTTACTCCCCACTGACTGTGGCGTTCATGTTTTTCATGAATGAACAGGTTGCTTGGCATGGATGACTTTTTGGATATGATATTTTGGGGTTCGGGTGTGAGCTAGCGGGCGTTGTCCCTGGAAGTTTCACCTCTAGACGATTTTAGCTAGTTTTGCTAAACACTTGTTCTTTGCTAACATTTTGAGAGACTCCGTCTCTTTGTTGTATTCCGTACTTAGTTTGTAATGTTTTGACACTCCTCGTATTTTTTTTCTATCTTGCATGTATAAAAGTTTTTAAAATACCGTATTTCCGCAAATTAATTCACATGCTTGTATGTTTTATATTATTGCATTCGCGAGGGTTGTCACACACGACCCATATACAAGTTAGAGTTACAACTTTTGATTTCAATAGTAATACGTTTAGTCTTGCAATGTTTAGTCTTGCCAATATAAATAAGACACCAGTTAGTGTCTTATATCACATCTATTTTTTTTATCTGGCCAGATACAAAAGAATTAGTTTTACTTCATATGATGAAATGTTGCTAACTGGAAGTTTAGCACTATAATTGTACTCAGCTACAAATTTGGCACGTGAGGCGACAATGCTAACCAGAAGTTTAGCAAGATGAATGGTAAACTCGAAAGTGATGTGTGAAATTAAATTATTTATACAAAACTAAGTACTTATAAAATATTGCCATAGATTGTGGGAAAGCTAATAAAATTGACATTAAATTTTTAAGATGTGACGATTGAGGCCATCCGGGTTCATATTATACTTGTTTTGATAAACCTGAAGCTTATCCTAGAGAAAAGATAAGTGCTTAAACTCTCTAGTGTAAAATTTTTAAAGGCAAGACATTAGACTGAGACTAAATATATTTGATATTGGAGATCTAAATACTACTCGAAATTTAATAAAGAATTTAAATGTTTATGTATGGATTGACACTATTTTGCATGGCTTGTAGCCACATAACTATTTTTATGAGTAGTTCTCGTGATGAAAAATCATATTTTGATATATGAAAACAGTGATCTCCTAAATTTGGGCATTGTGATTCAGCACATTAAAATCATCCAACTGCATTATATGTTGCTCCCGTGAAACATTTTGTTATTGTACAAAAGGCCCATACCAAAGTCTCATTATGATATGAGAAATTTGATCTAAGGTGGATATGATGATCTATTGCCCATTAAATCTATCTGTTGTTGATAATTTTTACCACCTTAGGGGGGAATGATAAGAAGAAGCTGATAAAAACAAACAAGTATGTTATCCCCAACAGGACCTGAAGTTCAGCGGTTTGTTTTCAATATAAAATACATCAAATAGAGGTTCATGAAATTAGAAATGATTGTATTCATTTGGTTATGAAGATGTATTATGATACCACTTTGATCACCTTATCAAAATGTGATATATTAATACATTGAAATCTATGATTTGATTATAGACAGATTACCGTATATGTGGTATAGCGAGCTATAAATTAGTCATAGAAAATATATGTAATGAAAAATTGGATTCTTGCCAAATTGAAAAGCCACCACACGTGAAATGTAGTGTGAGAGTCATATTGGTTCACATATTTCAAGTAATAAGAAAATGGCAAGCATGGGCAATTGGTACTCCTATGGATTAAATAAGTTTGTATGTCCCTAAGATGACATAAATATCTGAATGATAATAGATGGCCTATATATAAAAGGAATGGTACCATATATATTTAGATATCACTGATCAGTACCGACAATATCGCGAGATGTTGAAATTATATCGATATGGTTAAGGAACTGATATGCATTTGCGCACAAAGTTTAATGAACTAGAAAATGGGGATATTATATGTAAGTCCAATTTGGATTGTCGACATATAATTTTTTATAATAAATGAGCTCATGGACTTGAAGTCCATCCATTGACCTGAAGTCAATTAAAATTATGAATATTGGAAAAGAAAACTATACAGTTTACATTATCGAGTCATCATCATGTGCATATAGACATAAGTTCATCCTTACATCTTAGTTTTAATATATGCATTATTATTATTGCATTATTGTTAGACTATATTGTTTAGAATTAGCTACATATAATATGCATGCACATGATTAATTATATTGTTATACTTTAATAAATAATGTTTAAAAGAAGAAATGTATGTTACTTCTATGAGGATAACTCCCCATAGGAGCCTCTTATGAATGATCATAAATTGTTAAATGATTGATCATTTGATTTTTGAGAACACCTGATAAAATTTATAAACCTCTACACTACGATTGAAAGATATCGTAATTAATTCCAAAATGAAACATCAAAACTCATGTAGAGTTCACTTGATGTATTTATTATTGTCTCAACCTGAAGTTTGAGCAAATGAAAATTCAAATTTGAATGAATTTCTTGCTAAAGATATGAAATCAGTTTATGGTGCGGAAGTACCATAATGATTGAAAAATAATGTAATCAAAATTTACAATGTGAATGTGAATCCATACAGTAAGATAATTTAGCAAAGTAAATCACTGAATGTATTAAGTGGATTATTATTATCCAACAATTTGATTGCTTCTCCCGTAGAGATCCAATATATGAATAATTGTTACACTAATTCTCCCTTCGACTTGGTTTTTTTGTCCGAACAGGTTTTTCCTAACAAGGTTTTTAACGAGGTAGCATTATAAGCACGTTATTACGCTATAGTCATAATCATCATGAATGTTGTGATGACAATTATTCTACACATATAATGTTATGCCATCCATTGAAAAAGATTTGAAAATAAGTCTATCATTTGAGATGAAGATCCAGAAGTTACCACAAATGGCAATGTTCAGTTTATGAGTTCCGAAGAATTATGACAACTGAAATTAGCAAGGATTTCCATTGATCCAAGACCTCAAGTTTATCAACTACGATGAAGTTCTATTTCAACGATTAAGAAGTTACGCCAAAGCATGGATCATTTCAAGATATATCAAGTTATGTAATCATCAGGGGAAGTACACTTGGTGTTACTCTTTCTCCTTATCCATGGTTTTATCCCACTGGGTTTTTCATGTAAATGTTTTAACGAGGCAGCTTGTTATACGTGTTTGAAAATTAGTGTACTATTTTCCTTCACCAGTGTTTTTCCCACGAGGTTTTCTAGAAAGGTTTTAACAAGACATCTTCTTCTGGAATGGACAACCAAGGGGGAGTATTGTGAAAACTTATTATGGATACCCATAAGTCTCACTATTATGGATGTCCATAATTGTAAGATGGTTCTAGAATAGTTCTATTACATTCCTACTGCATAACTCCCTTTTGTGTTCATGTATATATATATATATATATATATATCTACACACCTTACTAAAATGTGGGTAAGGTATGTTACTGTTCACTATGAACAGTATGTTCCAAGCTCTCCTTGATTGGGCTTTTCTACTGGACTTGAGCAAGTTGGTTTTTTTTGTGCTTTTTAGATTCAGATATTGTGCTTATGTCTATTTGTTACATGTGCCAGCTAAGGTTGCCACGTTTCGACTTTTCATAGGCTACGAAAATCTGATTATTACTTTTTGTTTCCCTTATTACTACCTTCTCACTTAAATTATTACTTGAATCCCACAATTTCCAGTATCACAATTTCATAACCTCCCTTCAATTTCATCTCTCTTTGCTTCTCAAACTGACATTGAAGGAACACCTTTTTGTTCGATGTTAGTGATGGTAACTCATTTTGTGTCAAGTATTATTTCCTAACCCTAACTTTTGGTATCCTTATGAAAATATGATTTGGTGGTGTTTTATTCGATCTGATCATTGTGATTCTTTGCAATTTTTTAATAACTTTCTGATGAATGATGGTTTTAGGTTATCCTCTTAATGATATCGGGTATGATACTATGATGGATGCTCGGCACTATGAATTACCCTCTTAGAATGATACAAATGTAAGTTTCAATCTTTTTCTTTGTACATCCCTCTATTTATTCTTCTTATCCTTATTATATTGTTGGTAGCCATTTTTGTTAATATCATAGAGGGTATTTCTTATGATACAAATATTTATTGTGATTTATCGCAATCTACTTAGTTAGATTTTTCGAATTATGGCTTTATCTTTCGATCAATTAAGCTGATTTCGTTTGGTACCATGTTAAGAGAAGATATGAGGGAATGATTTGTGTTGTTTTATCTTTAGGAAATCATCTAATTTATACAAGGAGGATTAACCCAATACAATGTATGGGTATCTTGAAAATACATTAAATAAATTCTACTGTAAGTTTCTATGATGCCTTGGTAATGCAATGGTAAATTCCAAGGACGTCTTGGTTACACCAGTTGATTTTTGAGGTCTTAGATGAGCTTGATTACTTTTGACGACTACTATTAGGTTGTTCTCAGATAGTACATCTTGCCTTGTGGTACGATCAGACTGTTTCTCGAGACCTTTTGTACCGTGTCTATTGACTGGCTTCGTTTATTTAGTTGCAAAATGGCTCACTTAAGGCTTGGAATTGTTTGTATCTTCAAATTGTCAACGTAATTTATGATGCATTTTTAGATTATTTATGTACTCTAACATTTCTTGAAATGCTGCTGGTTTTTTTAAAAGGGAGTCGGGGATAAGAGAATGATGGAAAAGGGGGTTTTGGAGATACACAGGGTTAGGAAGAAGAGTGATTGGAGTGAAATGGGGTGTTTACTTCAAATTATTGGGGGTTTTGGGTATGGGATTTTGGAGAAATGCATAGGGGAAGAAGAAGCATAGCATTTTAGCAGCAGACTATCTATAGTGAGGAAGTGAGCTTGAAATTGGTCCATTTTTTCGAAACAAAAGGCCCAGTAGGGTCTTTGACAATGGAGTTGTTTGAGAACGAAGGGTGCATTAAGATCTTTGTGATGGAGTTGTTTGAGATGATTGAGAGAGTTTATAAGCCAGGTGGGTTGGCTGAGTATATGGTTAAAGACATGGGTATAGGGTTTGCTTTTGTTTGGTGTGGGAAGGATGATGGGGCTGCTATTTTGATATGGTTAAGAGACACCATGTTTGCTAAAATTTTCTCTTTCTTGCTCTTCTGTTGTATCTGGTGAAGAGGGGGAAGACTTCTGTATATATATTGAATTTGATGGGATTTACCAATGTCAGTGAAAGACGGGTAAGTTAATTACTATCTGGTCTTCTGGTTCTGGTCCAAAACAGAGACTCCATATCCGTTCTATGCATATATGCTTTGAACCTAAACTACCTTTGCTGCAATGTATTAACGAATAATTTTTGTTTTGGTGTTCATGCATCAAATTATCAATTGAGACATTCAATTGAAACAAGAGACCGATAGCTCAAAAAACTATTTGAAAAACTTAAGTCCAACCTATTATTGTTTGACTTTGGAGAGGAGAAGAAATTATCTATGAAGCACAATGTTGACCATGTACGCCATTTTGTTTCTCAAAAGGAGCACATAGGTATATCCTGCTATTTTAGTACTAAAGTTATATATTATCATTGATCTTTTTCAAATCTCACAGGCTCATTTGCTTTAAAGTCCCTTTGGTGAATTGTTCTTCTTTGAAAAATGATTTTTTGGGGTTGATATTAGTAATTGCTCTAATGATACATGTTTTGCCATGATGTCAGCGAAAAGTCTTAATTGAAGTAAATGGAAAGGCTTTTGAGTGTATTAAAATGTAACGAGATCTTGTTGGTATGATTGTTTAGGTACTTTTGAGAGTTTCACATCAATTGTGTTGACTTGAGGTTATTGATATGTAACAAATTTGGAAATGATTTGTCGTTTTGTACTAAAAAAGGTCGTTATCTTTGTCTTTTGGCGTGAGCCAACGGTTTGGGAAACAAGTACTTAAACAATTCTTGAGGAACTTTCAACTAAGAAGGGACAAGAAAATCTTTAGTGTTTGCCTCGTAAAGTAGTTTGTGTTGATCTTTCTCATCTTTGTTAGCTAGACAATACAAATACTAAGAATACCAGCCTGGGTTTTGATAATGTAGAACACATACCAACCTGCGTAGTTTGGTCTAAATGTTGTGTTGCTTCCTGATTTAATACAATGCCTATAGGCACATCTGATTTATAAATGTGTGCTGCAACGAATTTTGACTACAATTAAACCTAATTCTCATATGATGGGCATAAATTTTGTTGAGAGCTATCTTTTGCTTTTATAATTGTTTTTAATCTTTTATCATGAACTTTTTTACATGCTCATCTTATATCAGAAAAAAATTACATTGATATCATCTTATATGTAGGACCAACTCATTAACTCTATCATTGAGCTGTGTTGTCTCATATCTCCAGATATGTAGACATTCTCATACAAGAGTAATCAATCCTGTCATCAAGTTTGCTACTAAAAGTACTTATATAGATTTTTTTTTTCTAGAATAAGACATATGATGAGTATAATTGTTAAAGGTTGGGACTCGAGAGCAAATATGGACATAAGCATTAACAGTAGTTGGTGAATGTCATACACTATCTGCCTCTCACCACTTTCCAATATTTTCTCTACTGTATGTTTACTTTTTTCCTCTTTGATGTTGTGTAATTGTTTTGTACTAGAGTCTGAGATAGCCATTATTTATGCCAAGAGTGAGTCGTTTGCGCGTAGATTTTGGGAAATTAGGCTAATTCAAGAATTAGGTGACGGACCAAGGTCTAGGTGTAACACTGTAACAGATGGGGACAGATTAACCAAATACGGAATAGCTTTGACTATAATAGGAGAGGAGAATGAGAGACAAAGGTTAGATAAGTATTAGTGCAATTTTATTTAGAAGTAAAGTATTACTTTTTTTTGTTAATGGATAATCCTTGTAGAAGGCAACGAATTTTTATGATGACCTCGGCCTTCTTAATCTTAAATGTTTATTCAGGAGCACAACAAGGATTAAATCTACGTACTCGAGGAAGATCTAGAAATTGGTTTTCATAGACCACATTTCACCGTAGTCAGTGATGTTAGAGAAACATAATATTATGCATGCTTGAAAAACTTTTGAGTTTATATTTTCTTCATCATGTTCAAGGCCCTTATCTTCTTGTGTTTTACCTCACTGATGAAATCCCTGGGTAAATTTGTTTTTTCGTATGGGTAGTTGATATGTTATATTCATGAGATAACTCTTAGTTCAAATAGGGCGGCCACAGAGTTTGAAAAGATCAAGGAGAAAGGAGGGTATGTTTTAGTTACTCATGTTCCCTTACAACGGCTAAACTTAAATAATAGTCATAGCAAGAGTCGATGTTGATCACCTCCATCTCCAATCCCCCTTCATAAATGTATTCTTCCATTTGTCTCCAGCACATATTTACTAAATGACATAAACCACATTTCAATTGTAATTACACTCTCAAGTCTGACCAACATGACTTGGAACATGTATAATTTATTTTCGAGTCTTAAGTGAATTATGTCGTGCCTTTATAGACTGTGAACTAAATGACTACATTGATTCTCAATAGGTGGATTTTGAAGGTTTATTTGTCATTAAGTATAAAAGCTTTATTTAGGAAGAGTGAATGCATTGATTTCGTTGTATCAGCTGTTTTTTTCATATTGTGAAATTATATCTGAGCGAGCTGCAGGTATTATTGTGAGAATTGTTCAAGTTTTCTGTATATTTTGTTGACATCGCCACTTTTTTTTTTGCAGGTACTTAACAATCAACCTCTATACACTTCTGCATCCTCGGTTTTTTCTCATATTATAGGCTGAAGATAGAAGTTCAATTTTGAAATCATCAGGTCGACAACATTTTTTTTTCTTTTTTCGTTTGTTTGGTGTTACGCTGACGAATGAAGAAGATAAAAAACGAGGTGCTTTAATATTGTAGGTAGTAGTTTGACATTATAAATTAACTTACGAGTTATGCTTTAAAAAATGACATATAAGGAAAAACGAAGGTTCATGAAAACCCCAAAGTTGTATAGATCTCGTATGCATATAACAAAAAATTACAGTAAATTAGTATCAATTACCTTGGAAACTTTGAGACAAAAGTCAAGTTATTGTTGTAAACTAAACATGGTTGTGTTTGTTGTTTCTGGATGTCAGTGAGACCAAATAAACATGGGAGCAAACATTTAAAGGGTGAAGGAAAGTGAAATGCCTTTTTGTTAAGAGAAAATCCAGGTTACTTTTTGCCTTTTTTAATAAAATATGGTTCTCTACTTTTTGCCTTTAGTTACAAAATATACGAAATTCTTTATTAAAAGCCATTACTCATGATTTGGGATTTGATTGTAGTTCTTGTTTTCTTCTTTATCTTTAGCTTAATGAATCAATTGAAAACATACACAATTGTTGATTGCAGTTTATTTTGCTTGCATGGAGGAGCTAGAAAAGCATTGGGCTCACGAGAGATACTTGAAACTATAAGAACAAGGGAAAATGGAGCAGGCCCGAAAAGACTGAGGTTAGTTATTTTAACTTTGTGGTTTAAGATCAGGGACGGAGCAATCTGCTGCATAGCTTGTGCCTATTACTTTCGTTTTGTTCGATGTAGCAAGGCTACTACTTATTCCTGAGCAAAGGTTTGAAGCTGCTAAGAACAGAGAAGAGGGGAAAGCAGTGAGTTTGTAAGATGTCTTGGATCAGTAGGTCACTTTTTATTTCTGATGTTACCATAGTGTCGATACACCTCACAAACAATTTATTTGCATTCCTTTCAGATCTTGTCATTTCACGACTTGTGATGGAATTTTATTATGTAAATTGTGACGTTTGTTGAGTGGAATACTATCCTCTTAAGAGACCTGATTATTGGTGCTTGTTTATCGTTATAACTTGTACAATAAAAGAGGTTCCTGTGTGTTCAATGGGCGGGGGAATAACTAAATAGATTTACACTTTCTGAATGTCTTGGGGCTTATATCTTTTAATCGGTCAACTTTATGGGCGTACTAAGGTCATTTTTGTGGTGGTAAGTTGTGAATTTGTTTTGAACCCGAGAGTTGTCTAATGCTTGTATCTTTCCATATATTAAATTTTTCATATAGATAGCAATGTATCAGCTCAAGGTTACAACCTTTTTTATAATCTGTAGTGCACTTGGATTTTAGACATATTGGTTGTAGTAATTGCCTTGTTCGTTTTAGTTGAATGTGAGTGCTAATGCTGGCTAGCTCAAATGATGGAGTTTTTTTTTAGGGAAGTCAGAACAAGTTGAGATCAGTGTTCTCCACGCGTAAGTAAAACATAATAAAGACTTTCTTGGGGCTGTGCTCTTTTTTATTTGGTGGAGGGATGAAGAGGGGGTGTCAGTACACTAAATTCTACCGGCGGCTACGCATTAGAGTCCTTATGTGTAACACCCGGAAATGTACCCTATTTTTCTAGTAGAAATATTTTACGAAATCTTTTCAGTAATTTTATGTTTTAATTAAGATTTTTATGTTTCGAGTCGAATTTAGAATTTCCGAGTTCGTATTTGGAATTTCTGCGAGATTCCATGAAAATCTCGTCTTAAGGCGAGTTTGACTTTTCTTGACTTTTGAGTCATCTTTGACTTTTCTTGAATTTTAAGCCGTCTTTGACTTTTCTTGATTTGTGAGTCGTCTTTGACTTTTCTTGATTTTTGAGTCGTCTTTGACTTTTCTTGACTTTTGAGTCGAGTTTGACTTTTCTTGACTTTTGAGTCGAGTTTGACTTTTCTTGACTTTTGAGTCGAGTTCGACTTTTCTTGACTTTGGAACCGTCTTTGACTTCCGTTGACTTTTTCCCTTCATAACCACTTATACTCATACTCCTTAACCTATTTTTCCTACACAAACACAAAATCAATTCTTCCTCTTTAAGAAATCTCCAAACCCTTGCCTCCATCCATTTTTCGATCTTCGAATCATCCTAGAGCATTCGTTCTTTGACGGAATTCACGTAAGTTCGTCTTATTCTTCCCCTCTTAGCTTCCTCTATCCGTATTGGTAATAAAATTACCGTCTTTCTCGCTTTTTAAATTATCCGTCTTTCTCAAGGTGGATGATATTCCTCTTTTATTATCTAATTGTTTGTAGGTGGAGACTAGGAAAGCTTAGTAACCGTTTAAAGACGCGTAAAGATAACGGTGAAGGGTTAGTCGGTATCATTTACGTGTTTTACATGATTTCCATGTTAGAATTCGTATTTAGAATACAATTAGAAAGCTTAGAAATTATGATTTTGATGATGATTCTTGTTAGTTGATGATTGTTGATGATGAATATTGATTGTTGATAGTTGATAGAAGTGAATTATGAAAATTGGAAATGATGGAAATGGGTTGTTGTTCTCGGGTGGACTCGTGCAAATTCACAGCACCGACCCTTTTTGGTAGAATGCTCATATCTCCTTTGTTACTTGCTTGTTTTGGGCTTGTGACCACTCGTTGGAACTGTAAGAGGATAAGCTATCACCTCGACTTGGAATTTCTGCATTCCCATATCTAGAACTCTAGTTATGACAGTTTGAAGTGAACCCTTGTTTAAGTTAGTTTCCAAACTTGTTGTTTTGGAGAGTTTTCTATGTTTCTTATTTATTATGCTTCTTAAACTTGGTCTAATGCTTGGGTATCATGTATTGATTCATGTTTTGGATTTACTGATAATCCATTCGCAGGATCAAATGTTTTGT